>JADLZN010005771.1:0-39765 GCA_018155175.1 Sinocyclocheilus anophthalmus
GCTCAAGGCCTTCTGTCTCATTCTGTCAAAGCAATGCAAAGCAAATCCACACAACACAATGGGAGTTCTTACAAAGAATATTGAGAAGGACTGAAGCCTCAGTCTGGCCAACAATGTTCTCGGCACTACAGGTGAGCTCTCTGCCGTTGTCATCAGGTGAAAGTCCACTTAGAGTCAGAATAGACTGCAGCTCCATTTTGTGAGAAATCTGTGAGAAAGAAACCACAACTCTGATCTGATCTGATCTGATTATGTTTAAACATATTTTAAACATTTGGCATGCATGCGCTTTGTGGTTGCCAGGGTATTCTGGGTCATGGTTGCCTGCTGACCAAAGTCAAAAGAGCTCGCACACAAGTCTTTCTAATATTCTAGCACACTGAAAAAAAAATTATACTTTGGATCAACTTAACAAAAAATACTCTAATTTGTTACAGCCAAATGTATTATTTTTCTTAAATTGCGGCATTAACTGGAGCTAAATAATCCAAGTCAAGTAATCTACACGTCAATGTATTTAATCTGTCATACAGGCTGTTGTTTTTACCATGGGTGAAGGCTCCTTTAATGTAAGTAGTATAGTGAGCATTTTAAATATTAATGGAAACACAAAGCTTTTACGGGCTAGAGTCAAGCATCTGTGGTTTCAGCGTTGTGATCAATAATGATATTTGAAAGCACATTATAGGATGCTACAGAGATTAAGTGTTTAAGTGTCCTGAATGTGTAAAACTGGCACAAGGAGGAGAGAGGTTATAACTGATGTGAGGATGGCAGATATGTATAGGCCTAATAGAATAAATAGGGCTATCATAGTCTGTTAAAACACTGTTTTCCATCTGTAGTTCCACCTTAGGTTTACTTATGATTTTGTGGAAGATCTCACTATGCTATGTGTCTACAAGGAATATTAGATCTGATGCTAAAGCTCAAGAGACTTGGCTGTGTTCAGAATGGAATACTATCATAATTGCATTGCACGAGTATGTCCAGTTGTTACATTTGAAATAAGAATGTTAAGTTTTATGGTTTTTTAATAGACAAAATTGAATTGTGGATTTTATATTTTAATTCAATAAAAAAGTATTTTTCAAGATTGAGCAAAAGTCAAAATAGAGAAACTAAACAATCTGTCAACAGTCACTCACTGTCATGTCCTTCTAAACCTATAAGACTTTCTTTTATCTTTGAAACACAAAAATATTTTTAATGAATCCTGAGAGATTTCTGTCCCTCATTTCAAAATGCATTTAACCAAAACTTTAATGGTTCAAAAAGTTTATAAAAATATTTTAATGAATCAAGCAGTTGAATCCAATACTATTATTGAGCAGTTAATAATCTTCTGAAGAGACATGATTGCTTTATATAATGAAACTTTAAATTTGAGCATTTTTCACACAATAAACTACATAGAGAACATCAAACAGGCGCTCACGCGAGCGTTTAATGAGAAGGCCCAACATAAGACACCAGTCCAGTCTGTGCTGAAACGCCTCTGTCAATCAAACTATCGTGGGAGGGGCCGGTCTGTGTGACGTCACACAGACAGGCATCTGAAATCGGCTCGATTTGAGAAAGGGGAAAACATATTTAACGAGATTTTAAAAAAAACACTGGGTGGATCTTTATCAATCTAGGGTGGTTGTGTACACACACTGCCAACACACGTTTCAGTTCAAACAACTTGTAAAAGTGCATGTAGCATACTATGACCCCTTTAAGATTTCCACATAATCAGATTTGCTACATCTTGATTCAGCAGTTACACAACGTGCATGACCAAATGGACATCAAACCTGGCCGAACATGCCTTTTATGCACCATTTTTGAATATATTCAGAACCACAAAATAGACTTTTTAAGATTTTAAGTGAATTATGACTTGTTCCAGCCTGTCTACAAAAAGCTAATGACTTCAGAGGACTTTGAATATTGTGCACAAGTCATATGGACTACTCTTACGGTGCTTTTTTGTCTTTTTTGAGGGCTTCATAGCATTCACACCCTTTCATCCTTCAGAATATATAACTTTTTGCATTCCACACGGGAAAAGAGAATCACATGAGCACATCAAACACAGCCAAGGAAACTTTAAAAACAATGCAAAGTTATTCAAGCTCTAGGTGCACTGGAAAGCTATTTGCAAAATTAATGCAAAATTAGTGCTGAATAAACTCTTTTATATATGCAAGTAATAACGTTAATTTCCAAGCAATTGGAAACCTTGTGTTTGGAAATCCTGCGTTTTTAACTTCCAAAAGCGGAGCCATGGTCAAATGGAAACTCAATTCCTGTCTTTCTGTGGATGCAGGCCACTTTCTCCCTTTTGCTCACACACAGACACAGAACTGAGGTTAATCTGGCAGAATCATGGCCTAAATATACCCCAAATCCCCACATGTGTAACACTAAAAAAGAGAGACAGTTTTCCTATGTTTATGGTCATTATTTCATTATCTTTCCATTTTAGCTGCAAGTTTTTTTTATTTTAAGCACTGCACTGTTAGAAATATCCAGAATGGAAAACCTGTTGGCGTCAGTACCACTAAACAATAACATTAAGCTTTTGGACACGCAATTAAAAAAGACCGATACTATGGCAGAAGCAGATGGTTTGGTAACTTCAGTGGATGGAGACTTGATCCATATATATTCAGGAAAAGAATTGGATAAAACTGTAAAGCTTATTCTCATTGTGCTAATATTACTGTAATGCATGTCAGAACCGGGCTGAAAAGGTCAAGAATTCTTCCTCGTAAACACTGAGTGGCTTTGGCTTCAAAAGAGCATTTTTCACCTCATCAACAAGCCTAGATTTCAACTTTAAAGGACAGTGGTATTAACTTAAGCGCTGTAAATGCTCACTTAAGTAGGCTTACGTATAAATAACATTTTCAGATTTCAGTTTTTAACAGAACGTTTGGTTTTCTGGGAGTTTTGCCATCTCACACTACGTTCAAGTGCACCTGGTAAGCTCCCACTTCCGTTAGACAGTCGTTTTTACAATATTTCACAAATCCAAGCCAGAAACAAAGTACAAAAACAAGCCTATAAACAATGGACGTTCTGAAAAAAGCTCTTCTTTCTCTCATACAAGTGGACAAGCATTGCTAATTACATTTGCAATACTATCAGACAATGATTACTTTTGTACAGTATCTAGCAAAGATCCTGATCTTGCATAAAACAATATTTATCTTGGCGACAGTATAAAGTGTCTATTAATAAAGATTTTGCTATATAGTGTATATATAATGGAATGTAAATATATCCATGAAGTGCAGGATTGCCTAAAGTTATTGACAAAGAAATATGCATGAATGAGAAAATAATGCATGGGATGTGTTTGATGTTAAAAAGAGTTAAGCGCAATAAGCTGTGAAAAAACAGCTTTAATAAGAATAAATGTACATTTAATTAATATGGTGACATTTTATTTTATTACCATTTTAAATGTTATTTTATTAGAATTGTTTTATTATAATTATTTATTTTATTGTAATAACATTATTTATATGTGAAGGCTTTATATTTCACAGTTAAATGATACTTGTTTTAAACAGACAACTGCTTACTTCTACTGCATTTGTCCTATTGTTTTGGATCTTAGTTTAATAAACAAATAAATGAATAAATAAATAAAATAACTATATTGTGATATATATCATATTACGGAATGAAACACCCCCCCCCCCCCCCCCCCAAATTGACTCGCCATCAGAAATAAGATTTTGGTCATCAATGATCACCCACTACACTGTAAAATAAAATAAAGAAATCACAAAATAAATCATTAGTTGCTACATTTAACCCAAAATAAAGGGATTACTTCGATAGTCAGTTTTACAAGAAAAATACTATTTCAGTTGTTACTTCAAATTTACTTTAATTCAATGTGTTAAATGCCATTTCTTTGTAAACTGTTCGTGAAAATTACTACCGATTTTTGAGTGAAAATTATTTCTACACCAAATAAACCGAGTATAGAAACCAGCTAATCCTCGCTAGGAACCTTTTATGGCAACTCTTATAATGTAATGCACTGATGTTTCAAACTCAAAGGGTGCATCACTGTCAGCTTACATAGCATAAGTTCATTGATGTTCACCTGACAAATCCCACTGATGCACATATCCAGAGAGTCCGCTTTGCACCGAGTGCCGTCCAACACTTTGGGCGCCAGTTCCACCACCAGGTTTTTGCCCCGGGCTTGACATCGGAGTGCGCAGGGTGAAATAGGATCATACGTCACAGGTATCCACTCATAGGTTTGTCCCTGGTACTTGATGTCGTTGTGGGCAGAGCATTGCTGAGCCCTGAAGTCACCTGACTCCAGAGGACAGTCCTGATTGGAAGAAAGACATGGGTAAGAAAAATTTGGCAGCTACCAATTATTTCTCATATCTTTGGGTAGATTACTTACAAACTGCAGTCCGTTACTGAATAAAAATTACATTATGAAAATTACATTACACATTTTAGGAAATGTAATCGGATTGCTTTTTGATTACTTTTAGATTACTTGGAACATTTTTCAAATTGATTTTGAATGGGATAAATCTTGACTCCAACTAAAAGCAAAAGAATCAGAGAAGCGAATATGTCTTATAACAACAACATGAAGTGCATCTAAAATTACTGACATTATTGTCAGGGGCTGTGAAAAGCGACAGCAGAGGAGTTCATTAAATTGATGAAAAGCTCTTAATAATAAATTATAAAAAGAAAAGAAAAAGAAATTAATAGGTAAACACTCACTAAAACAAAATTGGCAATATTTCCCAACATAAGCAACAGACAATTTAAAAAGACAACAAGAGTTAGGAGCTATCATGTAAATTTAATGAATAAGTTTACTGACATTTTTTGGTAATATTAATCAATAAAAAGTAACTGCTAGTTCATATGAGTATTTTCAATGTAATATAATGTAATTACAGGTACTTTATTTTTGGAATCTGATTACATAATCTAATTATATATAATGAGTTACTACTCAGCACCATCTTTGCCTATAATACAGAAACTCTGACATTTAATAGGCCCAAAAATAACAGCTGACCTGACAATGGCTCTGGAAATATTATTTTCTACGCGGCGAGATTGAATCGTGATCATGTGTGTAACATCATAAAGCTTATGCAGATGACTGGGTGCATTAATGAATGGTGACAGTGTAATTGAACTGTGGCAAGCCTCCATGTTTTGAAAAACAATATTTCCTATGTCATCTCCTGTGCACTGAAGAAAACCACAATTCTTCCTCTGCAGCTCGGGACTCCCATGTGCAAAGATCATCAGTGATGCCCGTGATTGAAGCATCTCCATCGGATAGAGCGATTACAACTCACAAAGGCTTCAATGTCAGGATCAGTAATGGAAATAAAAAGAACAATTCGACAATGAACCTCATCAACAGCAATTATAAAGTCTGACAGGGAAGACCAAGCATCAGTTCTCACGGTTGTGACGGAAATGGGATAAATGTTATGCTGGGAATCTTTCCCAGATGGCTCTGATTGGAATTGTGGGTGAAGGAGGAATGTGATTCCAGATGAAACCACTTCAATGGTAGAAAAACACTAGCTTTTGATTAAAATGCTCATTGAGACACATGGGCATCTAGCAGCTCTCAAAATGAGTCTGTCAAGTAGTTGGGGACTATTGATTGAATCATAGGACAAAATTCTGTAAAGTAAAAATTTAAGAGTGGTTAATGGAATCAAACTTCATGAAAATCATTTGGTTCCACAACAGTTTTTTAATTCAAACTGGTTGTAAGGACCAGTTTCTCATTCCCACCCTCAAAATACATGACATGAGGGGTGGGGTTGGCGGGTTTTTTTTCTTTTTATCAGGGGGAAATGCACATAAAGCAGCAAAATCAATGAAAATGGCTCTGTCTAGAATTATTTAACTTATTTCATACTACCTTTCCTTTTACAAAGCCCCTAAAAGAGCGACATGTTAGCACGTTAAATAATAATAATAATAATAATAACAATATTGACATGAGAGAAAAAAAACACATTTGAAATATTTTGCATTCTCTCATAAAACTGTTGTGTTCCCCTGAGAAACTTTGCATTCACTCGCAAAACTTTTGCCGTGGCAAACTATATTCAGTGCCCTTTATATGAGGGCGGACTGAAAGATTCTCTGGAGAATCCAATCCTTTTGCAAAAGAATGCAAAGTTTCTTGAGGGAAGACAATACTTTTGCAAGACAACGCAAATGTTTTGTGAGAATGCAATGTTTCTTGGGGGAACACAATAGTTTTGTAATTTTGTGTGAGATGTAAACTTTCTCTGGGGAATGCAATCGTTTTGCGAGAAAACGCAAATGTTTTGTGAAAAAATGCTAACGTTTTTGCGAGAGAACAAAAAGTTTCTTGAGGGAACACAATATTTTTGCGACAGAATGCAATGTTTTGTGAGAGAACGCAACGTTTCTGGTGAACACACAATACTTTTGTGACACAACGTTTTGCAAGCAGATGCAAAAGCACTGAAATACAATTTTTCCTTCCATCTCATAATTTTTTCATCACCATAACCTGTTAGGGGCTCTGTACCCTTTGAAATGTTTCAATGTGTTCGCCAATATAAGCGCCTTATTTTTGCCCAATTGCATATAGTATTCTATTAAAAACTGGCGTTCGACCGTATGACCGACACACTCTGCGGTATGCTATGTATTCTGTATGCTATTTTTGAAAAATCTTTTTTTTTTTTTTTTTAAAAATATATATAATACACTAGCATAGTACATGCAGTATGAAGTAAAGAGTTAAAAGATTTTGACTAACACTGTAGTTTAGAAATCAATTCTCACTATTAACTAGTTGCTTTTTGGCATGCATATTACTAGCATATTGACTTTTATTAGTACTTATAAAGCTCATATTAATGCTTTATTCTGCATGACTATATTTTAGATCACTTAATCCTACCTAACACCTAAACTTAACAACAACCTTATTAATTATTAATAAGCAGCAAATTAGGAATTTACTGAGGCAAAAGTCATAGTTAATAGTTAGAATATAGTGAGAATTGTTCCCCAAACTAAAGTGTGACCATTTTTTTTTAAATGATTTATTGGTACAAAGCTTAAACATGAATTTATTGCAGGTTAAATCCCTCTGGAGTGGCCTGGGATTAATCCACAGAGCTGTGAGTGTGTAACAGGACGAACAACCAAATTAGTCCACATATCTAATGAACGAACAAGCAAGGTATGAGGGATCTGCGAGGGATCTCCAATTCTGTGTAAATCTGCTTCTGCAGACACAGATTGCTGTTGGGCCACATAACATTGACTTACTGTGTTGCTGCATGTTCTGTAGCGGATGTTCCTGCCCTCACAGTTCCTGTGGAACAAACACAAAACAAAATCAGATATGTTACAAAGCCATTGTTCTTCTTTGTGGCACAGCCCCTCCATCTTTTGTCTCAACAGTAATCATTTTTAGACCTGCCCCTGATTATTCTCTCTTTAAACTTTTAAAGGTTCTTTGTCTGTTTGTGTGCTTCTTGGGAACATAAAATAAATGCATGCTATACTGAAAAATTAAAAAGCATTATTTTCCATTGAGAAGTACTTTTCACTTGCCAGTCAGGTAATAACAACAACACTGTTAATCTAGTATAAGTGGATTTAAAAAAATTATTTGCCATTCGTGACTCTTTCCAAATAACATGAATCCAGCTGCAGCTGTATGAAATATGCAGCAATGTGTTTTGAGAAAAGGATGTTTAGAGACTGAAATAGAGAGAAAACTAGAAAAAAGGACAACAGGATATTGACTTTCTAAATGTCCTATTACCTCAGCCTAAAAGCATTAGCCTATCATATTTCAGCATATTAATTCCGCTCAGAAGAGCAGCAGTCACCCTAAACAGAAAAGGTTCACATCACGACTTCTGAAGGGTGGAAAGAAGATGCAACCAGACTGTTATTAAGATCTCAATCTTTCTCTGCAATCATCCAGCCCTTGAGCGAAACGATTTAGAACGAAATTCTAGCTTTTTACTGAATATTGCATACCATTTATTTTTTACAGTTTAAGAGATTATTCCACGTTGCTACATTGTTGTCGCACCCAAGCCTCACCATATTTTTTTTTTTTTTTTTTCCTTTTTACTCGCATATTTAATTCAGCAGAGGTACAGTTTTCATAGCGGACATATAAATCTAGTTTTTCACAAAAACTAAAAATAATAAGAGAGTCCATAAAACAGATGAGATAAAACAAACATAAGTTAAAAAAAATTCAAAACAAAACAATAACGATCAAATAATGAGTCATGCAAGAGATTGCAGCTGATATTACTTCTGTCAGTCAGTGATCAATCACAGTTTGTTATATTTCTATGTGCCATTTAAGGGCAGGGTTGTCTGAAATATATTACACCACATTATGGTGGGAAAAAAATGTGACATCAGATGCTGCTTAACATGTAATTAAAATGTAACATCTGATTTTTTCTTTTTCTTGTTGCTGAAATTTTACACTGTCTGTAAGNTTGGTGGGTGGGGCATTCAAGGTCAGGTCATTGGCCAAGCACACGCTCCGTATTCGTAGCACATTCATCTCACTTGGTATATGTCTAATAATAATTAACCTTTGCCATGGGCTCCTGTGTCTGCCTCTACATGATTAATAATTTGGCTTATTGTTGTAGGTCTTCGTAATGCAATATGTGTCAGTCTTGATTTTGCTGGGGATTTGTGGTTTTATCGTCGGTTTGGTAACATTCTATGACTGTGGGTCGTGTGTGTGAGGTGTGCGTGGGATACGATATGGCCAAAATTGTTATCACGATATCTTTCTTAATTTCGGTCGATACGATATAAATCCGATATCAATATGAACACTATTTAAAAAAAGCCTAATAAAAACTACAATAACGTGCCCCAACAGAGGTGGGTGCGGTGTACCTCGACTTATAAGTGATTGCTGTTTGGTCTGGCGTCCCCGAACACAACCTACGCCAATAAAACTATATAATATTGTGTTTGGGGGAAACCACCATAAGTGTGGGCGCAAACAAATATGTTCACCTTTTTCAGCGTTACCCGCATCCAACAAACCAAGCGTGACATCACGGTCCAATCACATCTGACGCGCCTTAGTATATTCTATTTTTTACTTCCAACGATAGGCTACCCTACCAGGCAAAGCTTTGTGAACGGTAAGATTTTTATGATTTTGGAAAAAAAAGAATGTCTCTTCTGCTCACCAGCCTGCATTTATTGATGCAAAACAGTAACTTTTGAAATATTTTTACTATTTAAATAACTGTTTTCTATTTTAAAATACATTTCATTCCTGTGATTTCAAAGCAGAGCATCATTACTCCAGTCACATGATCAATCAGAAATCATTCTAATACTCTGATTTGCTGCTCAAAAAACATTTATTATTTTGATGTTGAAAACGCAATAGATTTTTTCAGCCCTCTTTCTTTGATGAATAGAAAGTTTCCAGAAGACACAACATTTTATACGAAAATAGAAATCTTTTGTAACCTTAGAAATTTATCATCACTTTTGATCATTTTAAAACATCCTTGCTAAATTAAAGTAATAATTTCTATAATATAAATTTTAAAAAGAGCTTTTGAATGGAATAGTGTATAATGTTATTAAAGCTTTTTATTTCAGATAAATGCTGATCTTTGGATCTTTCTATTCATCAAAGAATCCTGAAAAAAAATTTACTCAACTGTTTTAAATATTGATGAATCAGTAAATCATATTAGAATGATTTCTGAAGATCAGGTGACACTGAAGACTGTAGTAATGATGCTGATAATTCAGCTTTGATCACAGGAATAATTTACATTTTACAATATATTCAAATAGCAAGCAGTTATTTTAAATAGTAAAATATTTCAAAATGTTACTGCTTTTGGTGCATTTTGGATCTAATAAATGCAGGCTTGGTGAGCAGAATATAATTCTTTAAGAACATTAAAATCTTGCAGTTCAAAAACCTTTGACTGGTGGTAGTGTAGGCTGATTATTCTTATAGATTGAAACGTGCATTAACCAGGATAACGAGTATGAAACATGCTCCGAGTTGCTTCAGAAAACAAAAAAATAGAGCAACAACAAAAGCATGTTGCTGGAAATGGGTTTATTATTGAAAATGCAAACTTCTTGTCTGCCTCACTCACACTAAACCGGAGGCGCTGTGAGAGCGGTGGAACTTGCGGTTTCTCCAGTAACGGCTGTAATCAAATCAGTTCCGCTCATGAACGCTACTTTATCAGATAAAATGCCATCTAAACTATTCTGAAGACAGTCGGTTCCTTTCAGAGATACATTCATATAAAACACCCGCGCCGTGTTTTGATTTTGAAACGTGCAGTGCTCATGTTTATTCAACGAAGTCAAACGCCACAAATAAATCAATGTATGTGAAACACTGGTAACGTATATCGAAATATTGGAAATGCGTTTAAAAATCATATCACCCGTTATTGAAATTTATATCGCGATACATATTGATATTGAATTATTGTCCATCCCTAGTGTAGTGTTGGGTCACCACCTGAATTCAAACCAATTGAGAATCACTGTGACAGGTGTTTGGAGGTGTTGAGAAATGAGGCCTTGTTTACATCTGCCAAAAATCGATTCTGATATAGAACAAGCTATTACATTTTGATGAACATTTATAAAATGATTTCTTTGGAATAACAAACTTTCTACGTTAAGACCAGGAAAGTGTATTCATTAAGTATAATTTTGATTTCATGTTGACATTAAAAAGGGTGTAGTTTCTGCATTGTTTTAACACTTAAAATGATATGTCTCTTAGAGTTACCCGTCGAGGACAGCCTATTCCAGTTTCACTGCTGGCTGAAGACAATGGAGACAGAAATTGAGCAGCAGGAAGAAGAGACCACTTTCAGTAACACTGACGCTAACGGTAACCAATAGAGTTCAACTGTGTCTGTCCACTTTTTCTGTGACCTTGGTTTTGAAATTATTTCCCATACATTTATTAGGGATGTAACGATTAACTGCGAGCCGGTTGAAAATCGATTCAATATGTGACGATTCAAATCGTTTGAGATGCTAAACAAATCTCGATTCATTTAGGTGCAGGAGTTTATATGAATGCATGTCTGAGGGAATTTACTGTCTTTAGAAAAGTTTAGATGGTTTTTCTTTTCATCTTGCCTCTGTATTATGATCTTAAAGTTCATAAGTGCATCGCTGCTTTGTTTACAGCAGAAACCAGGAAACGCTTTAAGCGCCACTTGCTGGCAGAGAGTGAATCTGCATCTTTCAGCTCGTCTGCTGTTTCTGTTTCATGCAGATATTTTTATTTAGTTTCACAAAACTGAAGTCAAACCATTCTGTTTTTGTTTCAAATTTCAAAATTATACAATCTAGTTTAGTTTAAAAACTGCTCATGTTGCAGGTATGCAGCATCTTTGTTTGGACTGTGATTAAAATACAATGACTGCCTCTAATTTTAAATGGAAAGAGCAAAGGTAAAGGCTTCATTTGTTTATATGAAGAGATCTCTTTTATTTGTTTTACTTATTTGATTTGGGGCTTGTTTAAAATTTCATGTAGTTTTGTTATTTACATTACTTAGATTTAATTTAGATTTAGCAGACCTTTTGTCCAAAGCGACTAATAAGTGCGGAAATAGAAGCAATCAAACCAACAAAGAGCAATACTTTACAAGCTATCTTATATATTATTATAACGTGTTATTTTAATTTCACAAAGAAATGTGCTTCATTTTGTCCAAGCAATAATAAAAGGACACATTTGATTTATAATTTTTTTTCTTAAATCTCATTTTGTTAAAGAGAAAGATTGTGAGAAAATTGTATTGTGAATCGCATGGCATTGTGATTTGAGTGAATCGTTACATCCCTAATTTTTACATGGGGATTTTTTTTTACATCCTTGTTAAAGAGTTATAAATAAAGGCTAGATGGCAACAGACATGTTCTGATGCATTCTGATGGTCTAATAGCTTAAGCTTTCAGATCGACATGATTGTGTTAAATTAGGAAAAAATCCAAAATAGAAGCATTTTCCCGAGTGGGTTGCCTTATACATTACCATATATGTATAAATTTGGATTTTAACATAATATGGTAGAAAGATGGTTATTTTTTTTTAAACTGCTTTCTGTAAGTCCTCAAATTTAATGAGAACTTCAGTCACTAGTGCTTGGTTATGTTTTGGATTCCGTAATGGCATTCTCTCAGAACGAGCAGTTTGATAAACAGGAATGTCTTAATTGTTGTTGAGGCTCATGTGCCAGATTTGTGTTCCCTCAGGCAAGCGCCCTGCTGAGGATATGGATGAGGAACAGGCATTCAAACGCTCCCGCAACACAGATGAAATGGTAGAGCTCAGGGTGCTGCTCCAAAGCAAAGTGAGTGAAGCCATACAAATGCACTTTTCATCTCCATTTCTTTGATATAGATTACATTTTTAGAAGTGTCATTTTATGTTTTCAGAATGCAGGGGCTGTGATTGGAAAGGGAGGCAAGAACATTAAAGCCTTACGCACAGATGTGAGTATTAAGACCATGCTCCGTGCTTATTATGATCCTTTAAGCAAAGTTCTCTAATGGTCTAGTTTTAACAAGACTTCTGACAGCATTTTCAAATCCAACAGTTGTTTTCGTGAGCATTTCAGCTTTGTCAGCAAAAACACGAATCAGTCGGATTTGAAATTACACAAATCAAAACTCATGACACCAATCCATCCATTACAATCCTATTAAAACCCTGCGAAGATTTTTCTGCATTTGATCTTGAGGGCAGATCTTCCGTTTTGTAGCTATAGGTTGGCTCATTTGGACAGACAAGCTCTCTGAAATGAGGCTATTTTTTGAGTCTTTGACATTGTGTATTAAAGGGGAAGCACTTCTCGACTTTGGTCTTGAAGGCATTCTCTTTCACTCTCCCCCACTTTGAAAACCCAATTACAGATGTCTTGACTCTTGAGCTGACCCATAGTCCTGTGTGAAGCACTGTTGCCCAGTGGTTCTACATTTAAAAACTGTCTTCAGATCTGTCCAGCCCTGTTTCTTGAGCATTCATTGCATAGTCTCTTCAAAAAAGAAAATTGGACAGTAGATTAATGAGTATAGCCTTGTATTCAATTAAAAATGTATTCCTTCTCCCCCTCTTCCCTCTCCTTTACTTTTTTGTTTTTGGCCACCTTCCTCCGTTGCCCATGTACTGGATCGACTTGCCCCTCCTGCGTTGCCCACCTTGATGTTGGCCCAACCTCCGCCCCTGAACGCCCGCCCGCCCCTCCCTCCCACCTGACACCCCGGTTGGCCCCGCCCATAAACGTGCCCCTCCTTAAACGGGCACCTTACTTGACATCATGTGATTGAATGCCCTTGCCCAATGCCAACCTCCACGACCAATGCAGTACAATGCCAGTGTATCAGTCCCAGACAGCAGTGGCCCAGAGCGGTATGTCCCACCAGTTATTGCCTCACTGCCTGATTAGAAAGAGAACACATGTCTTTGATAACCTGACTTCTGTTTCATTTTAACATTTTCACACATATAGTCCCCCTCCCCTTTTAAGAAACGTGTATTGTTCCATTTGACTTTTTAAATTATTTTTGTATATATTTATATATATATGTCTTCTCTCCTCCCCCAACACCCCCATTAAGTCTTTGAATATAATTTGCGAACTTTTTGTGTCGCACAGAATTGTATATAATCAATCACTTCTCAGATGGGGAGAGACCTCACTTATATTAGTCTCTGCTGAATGAAGTGTGTGAATTAGGGGTGGGTGGTATGACAAAAATGTTATTTTGGTGCGAATTAAAATATATATATATATATAACCATGCTGCAGTTACAAATTAAAATTACTTTTTATATTTCACTTTTTATGAAACCAAAATATAAGATTATTCATAACATGAATAAGTCTGAAAGCAATAACAGCTGTAACACATGTAAAACCAATATTATAAATACAAATATATGCATTTATACGCACACCTGGGACCACCTATCAACTGAATTCAATATTAATGTGAGAAGTTGCATCATTCCTCAGTAACCACAAACAACTAAATGTTGCATTCGTCCCTCTGTATTTTGTAGTGATGCACCTACATTTTAAGCAACCTAAAATATACTGCTGAATCAATGCAATGTGGCTACCTACAACATTGGCCAGTGTGGCCACTTTAACCATACCGCGTAAAATTGTGTTTACGAAATAACTACGTCTTTTATTAGTAGGGCTGCACGATTAATCTAAATTAAATCACAAAGGCGATAAATCCGCGATTAGGCATAGGCTGCGATTTCATGCATATCTTTCAGTGAAGCAAGGTTCTGTGATCAGCAGTAAATCTCCAACCAAAGGCCAGAGGGCGCTCTCGCGCAGAAACTCCAAATACGCCCCGCAGAAGAAACCCTATAGCGTTGATGAATAAACAGAAGATTTAACTGCTTTTATTGATTTAACGTGATTAATAAACTCACGATTATGACAATATATGGTTTATCTAAGTTCGTCGTATTATAATTTTTATTATAATAATGCAATGCTAATCGACATAGCCTTTATCACTGCTTAAATACTATGAAATATGTTGTGTGCTTTATTCTGTGTAAGAAGCCACATCTCACAGAAGAATTAATTTCAAACAGTCGGCTGACATTATGAAGTGAGTTTGGAGTAAAACATGTTATTAAATTTGGTATTTTCACGTGCTTTCAGATGGAACAGCATTCGCTACACAGAGCCGTAGTTCACTGACAAACTACGCAAAATCGCGTTCATAATCGCAGACTATTTCCTTCGATTTCTAATTGGCGCTATTAATCACCTTCGATTATGAACGCGATATTGCGTATCTTGTCAGTGATCCACGTCTCTGTGTATTAAATGCCGCTCCATCAGATAGCACGTGATGGAGATTTACTACTAACCACAGAACTAATCACTTTACTGACGAGATACGCATGACAATCGCATTCAATTAATCGTGCAGCCCTACTTGTTATATTTATATTAAAGAGTGCAATTTCCCAATTTAATTACAGGAACTTTATTTTCAGTTATTGTCCAAATCAAAACTTTAATTTCAGGTTTAATTTAATTTGACCAAATATTTTGGTGCATCACTAGTATTTTTGTATTACTCCTTGCAGTAGCTTAAAACAGTTTATTTCACATTAACACAATCAAATATATATGAAGTAAAACGGCTAAATATCTCATCATATATAATCATACTGCCCAGTCCTAGTTTAGATGATTATTTTCATTTGTTGAAACTGACGGTGAATTGTGGAGAAGGCCATCTCTTTTCGCTCTGTCCTTGTTGACCCCCCCAACCCCTGAGCCCCCCTCCCTCACTGTTCCCAACATCACTGTCCATGATTCTGAGTTTGCGCCGTACCGCAGCCCTCTCTGTCACTCATCACTGTTGTCTTTGATTTTTCTCTGGTGCTGCATTTCCTTCCCTTTGTTTTTTTTTTCTTTCCCTTTTAGCCCACATACGTTCAGGCTCTTTATCTGCAAATAAATCTATCATTCTTCCCTTCGCCTCGTTCTTTTGCTTTTTCTGTTAGTTTTTGGTTTGGTTTCTCTCGTCGTTGAGAGAATGTACGTGCTGATGGCACCATAGAGTGATTTTGCAAGATACTTTTTTTTATTTATTTTTTCTCCCCCAAATGTTCTGGTGGTGGGATAGTGGTAAGCAGGCCTGTCTTGATCTCTCTCATTCTCTCTTGGCTCGTGTAGCCATACAGTGCCTTTTCAGTCTCAGCCCTCCCCGCTGTCGCCCATCTCTTCAAGGCCTGTATTAATTGAATGTGCGAGAACTGAGTGCATGTCAGTTGCCCGTATCTCAGTCCAGTGTTGGAAGACTTAAAACATGTGTTCAGCAGTCCTCTTTTAAATTTACTTTCTTTTGATTCAAAGTCTTATTTTCCCCTTCTTCATTGCTTTGTGGTATGCAGTAGGGCTCAGGATCTAAAGTTTTGTATCCGTTTGTTTTGCTTTTGTCTTTCATTTGGCTTGATGTGCTGCTACAGTATCCTGAGTGTGAGTGCAGATATAGAGACTATTGGTGAGATTCTGCTGAAGATCATCCCTACCCTGGCGGCGGTGAGCATATAAACCCTATTGAAAAGCCTTAAAGGGGTCATCGGATGCTACATACACTTTTACAAGTAGTTTGAACTGAAACGTGTGTTGGCAGTGTGTGCACACAACCACCCTAAAATGATAAAAAAAATCCACCAAGTGTTATTTTTTTAATCTGGTTAAATGTTTTCCCCTTTCTCAAATAAGCTGATCTCAGATGCCTGTCTGTGTGACGTCACACAGACAGGCCCCTCCCCCGATAGTTTGATTGGCAGTAGTTTTTCAGCACAGACTGGACTGGTGTCTCACCTCAGACCACCCTGAGTGAGCTGTCATCAGTCCACCATTGTGTCAACGCGCGCCGGAGCAGATGTAGACAAGAAAGACTCCTAAGCGATTGAGGTGTTCTGTTGTTGGACGTAATAATGAACATAGCAGTCGTCATTTACTCCCAACATCTGAGCCACTGAAGTGGATTACGTTTTTTTTTTTTTTTTTTTGAAGTGAATGCATCCCGATCTGCCTAAATGCATCTATGTTTGCACGAATCATTCGTGATCCAGCTTCAACTACAGAAGCAGTGAGTATAAGGGTTTTTTATGAATCTTGCAAATCGCCTTTCCTAATAATGTACTAATTAGCAAGTTTCATGATATAAGTAAACGGTCTCTCAAAGAGTGGCTCGGAAGAGAGGGGCGGTGTGAGCAGAGCTCATTAGCATTTAAAACGAAATGCAACAAAACGGCTTGCTCTGAAAAGAGCTGTTTTTGACAGAGTAAAAAGGGTGTTTTTTTAAACTACCATTGAGACATTTTAACCAAACTATATTACAGACTTTTCATTAGACCCTAAAGAATCATATCAACTTGTGGAAAATGGCATCCGATGACCCCTTTAAAGACATCATTAAATCGACATTAGTGTTTTGTGTACATATTTGTTTCAAATGCATATGATTTGGAGATTTTCAGTCAATAACAACTTCAATTTTCTATAAGACTTTGTACACTGTTCTATTCAAAATAATGTAAAGCTATACTGTAGTCTTCTTTTGATTGATTACAAAAAAAGCTTTTTTTAGTAATTAAGTGTTTGTAATAATTTGATATTATATAGCAAAAGTACATTCAATTTGTCAGAAGTGACAAGGACATTGATACAAAATTTCTATTTCAGATAAAAACTGCTCTGTTAATATTTTTTAGAATCCTGAAAAAAAAGTATCATAGTTTTCTAAAAGTAATCGGCAGCACAACTGTTTTCAATGTTGATAATAAGAAATGTTCTTTGAGCACCAAGTCAGCATAATAGAGTGACTTCTGAAGGATTTATTTTGTAGTAGTGGCTGCTGAACATTCAGCTTTGCCATCACAAGAATAAATTAAAACTCACACCCCGAATCCTGTTTTTACTGTATTTTTGATTAATTAAATGCAGTCTTGGTGAGCATAAAATACTTCTTTTAAAACATTTTGAAAATGTAGAATGCTTAAATTAAAAATGTAAAAACCTTTTGATCGGTAGCATATGTATGCATTTTCATGAAGATGTGGATGTGACAAAAAGTCTATTGGTTTCCATGTGTCCTTAAATGTTCCTTTACTCTGTATGTTTGGCAGTATCAGCACTACAGTGGGACTGACTTTGACTGTGAGCTGCGCCTGCTGATTCATCAGAGTTTGGCCGGAGGCATTATCGGAGTCAAAGGTGCCAAGATCAAGGAACTGAGGGAGGTAAGCACAGTACTAAAAATACCACATATCGTAAAATAGAGTTAGTAACAAGGTGGCTTAAAATTAAAAAAAAAAAAAACACATGTATATCCCTGACAATGAAAAATTGGTTCATTCATTTTTAAGAATACCCAGACTACAATCAAGCTCTTCCAGGAATGTTGCCCCCACTCCACTGACCGTGTAGTGCTAGTCGGGGGTAAACCTGAGCGTGTGGTTGAGTGCATCAAGGTCATTCTAGAGCTAATTTCAGAGGTGAGATGATAACATACTGACAGTTTCTTCTCATTAGACATCCAAAAGTTTCTTCTTGGTTGGTAAATAAAGCTTATATTTGTCCTGCATTATCTTTAGGCTCCCATTAAAGGTCGAGCCCAACCATATGACCCAAACTTTTATGATGAGACCTATGATTATGGCGGCTTCACCATGATGTATGAAGATAGAGGGCGACGGCCTATGGGTGGGTTCCCAATGCGAAGCAGAGGAGGATTCGATCGCATGCCTCCTGGCCGTGGAGGTCGTCCCATGCCTCCATCCAGACGGGATTATGATGATATGAGCCCTCGTCGTGGACCACCGCCACCCCTACCAGGCAGAGGAGGACGTGGGAGCAGTAGGGCCCGAAATCTGCCTCTGCCTCCACCACCACCACCTAGAGGAGGGTAAGAGAATGTAGCAGTGATTTCCTCAACCTGCAGTAACCTACAGTTTTTCAATAAGGGCATCAGTAATTAATAACTGTAATAAAATAAAATTAGATGTAAATGTGTATTTAAATTTTTTTTTAATAAGTGTTGCAATCAGGTGCCTTTTATTATCTTTTCCACAGCTGTTTGTGTTTTAATTGTGAGGAATTGTTGAATGATGTGAGGGAATCAATGCAGTTCTTAGGAGTTCACTGGCCAATCTGTCATATCTTGTATATTATGCATTATACCAGCATAGAACTACATTTGTGTTCGTGGGAAAGGAATAACTGATTACATTACATTTTGTTTCCAGAGGTGATCGATTTTCCCACCAGAGCTATCACAGCAATATGGATGACAGACCAAAGTAAGTAATCGGAAAAGCTGTAGATTTAACTGGCCTACGCCCTAGTCGCACTAGGAGCAAAACAAAAATGAGCAGCAAAACGTCACAAAGAGTGTGAAATGAATACCAATTAACCTGAAATATTTATTGGCACACTACACCTTTCCAAACCAAGAGAAAAGGAGAAAGCAAATTAATTTTACTACTAACAGGACTCAAGATGGGTTTATGTGTGTCCTAAAAGCTGTTACATTTATTGGTCAAATAGAAAACAAAATTGACATGCATCATGTTGATAAATCTTTCTGTAAAAATACATTTTCAATTTAAAGTCTTTTTCACCGTGAATATAAATGACTAGTAGGGCCCTATGAAATCAGTTTTATTTTTTTTCCAAATTCCGTTTATTTTTTATTTTTTTTTATGTTTATAAGCCTAAGCCTCTGCTTCGCATCGGCCTACACCGGCCCCTTATCTGTTATAAATTCACTGTAAACCACGGCTTCACGGGGCTTATTGCTTTTTATAAAACGTTTATTCCATATACGTAGATAGGTTTCACAAAATAAAACAGAGCAAAAAAAGTGTAAAAACATTATTCTTCCCCCAAACCATTTAGTTTCCTCTGAAACAGTTTGATTGCAATAAAAGTGGTGCCAAGCAACCACAAAGTAAAACGTGTATGTTTTGTAGAGTAATTTACAACGCTTTGAACTTGCTCACCCATCAATCGAGTGACCGAACATCTTTTTAAAAATAATTCTGGACTCTTTTTTAATGGTTAAATTAAATTGTATTCATCAAAAAGCATGTCTTTATTGTTTGAAATCATGAAACGTACAATATTAAACAGCAATTTATTAAAAGTTTAACAACTAGCATTTTTAAGGCCCTATGATTTTTTTGTTTTCTTCTAAAATTCAGTTTTATTTTGACCAAATCCTGTTTTCCATTAATTAAATAATGGGCATATGAAATATATTTTGTAATCAGTTCAGTTAAAATTTGCAATCAAATGATAAATATTTATCCATTTGATCTAATTTCTGTTTTATTTCTAGTTTGTCTGTTGGTAGGCCACTCAGGATGTTGGGTTTTTCAGAGCTTTCAGAAGCGTGCCCATTATGAGCACATCAAATTAAGCATGTCTCTCTTCCTGTAAGCAGTGACCGAAGGGGGCGACCTGGAGACCGCTACGAGAGCATGGTGAGCATGAATCAACATCTGAATATGAATTTGTAGTTCTGCAGCATATATTGAGATTCATCATTTGATGGTCATCTATCATTGTGAAGGATAGAGAATTTTTTTTTCTTCCATTAATGGGCACTTTCAGAAAAAAAGTGGAATGGCTAGTTCTTTCTCTCTGAAGTGACAGTGTAATAGATGCATATGTGGAGCTCTTATGCCTAGTGCACTGGTTTGGCCTGCTGTTGCTTGGCAACAGATTTTTGAATCACTTGTTGCCTTGGTTACCGAGGAGCAGTTAAATACTAGGTGAAAGCCATCATAAGCTGTGTCTCATTTAGAAGGCTGCGTCCTCCGGAGGTCGCATTCGAAGGCTGCATACGTCATCGAGGCTGTCTCATTTCAAGTAGGACACTCCGAATGCGACCTCGAATGCGACCTTCTTTCACAGGATTTCGGATGATACATGAGGTGTATCCTTCGCTGCTACAGATAACCCACAGTTCTTTGCGTCGCCGTGAACAACCGTTGTTAATTTGAAAAATGCCGGCGCCGGCAGATGTAACGTACCCACAAGCGCAGATGTGGTGTTTACAACTTACCTTAAATTGCCTCGGTAAAAACAGATAAACTTTGTTTTTAATATCCTCCTCCTTTTTTTTTCTCTAATAGATGTCTGCTGTATGTATGCTGCAGCTCCTCAAACATTGAACAAAATAAAACAAGTAAAACCATTTTTTTTTTTATTACTTTCCAAATTTAGAAATCATTTTCCTTCATTTAAGTAGTGTGAGAGCGCAACGATGCTCTAATGTGTTGGCATAGCAACGTGATACTTCCTTTTTCCTTTTCCGCCTGTCCTACGAAGGCTGTCTCGTTTGATTCTAGGTTGAGGACACTTCGTATACAGAGGATGCGACCTCCAAAGGATTCGACCTCCGGAGGGTGCAGCCTTCTAAATGAGACACAGCTACACTCGCCAATGAACTTTGGGCTTTGCTGCTCTGAGTGAGTTGAGAGTTCTGGAAGATGCCAAGCCTCACAGTATCCACATAGAGTATCAGCACATGCATGTCGAATTCAACGCTAAAATCTGAATAAAAGCCGCTGTAAAACAGCCAGTGTGTTCAGCTGAGCTCAGTCTCATAATAATATATCCAGGCCACGTTTCTTTCAAAAGAAAAAAAATTAATATCAATGATGCAATTCATTTTTATAGAATAAATGTTAGTTTATTTCTTTCAAATATTTTATATTTTGCATTTAAAAATGTAAAAAATTAAAATAGAAATAAAAAGGCTGTTTTGGCATTCTTGCAAATTCATGACAAATTAATCCGTTTTCGTCTTCTGATTCCTGATACCATGTTTGCTCCTTCCAATTCCAATGGAAATTTAAATATTGTGCATTTTTATGAATGAGATTACAATAAAAAATGGGAAAAATGTCAATGCCAATAAAAATGTTTTTGTCATTCCAGAGTTTTTAATAATCAGTATGCTTAGAACCCAGGCATTACAATGGTTTTACAGTGGTTTAGGAATGTTAGGTGTGTTGCAAAGCAGTGACCTAAAACCCCTTTAACCGTGGTAAAAATCACTGTATTGCATGACCTCGAGTGGTTTATTGCTTTCATTTTAAATAGACGTGTCCGATTGAAAGCTTAAAAGAATCCGCGACCCATGTAGAATGTGCTTTGAGTTTACGCTTATGCTCTCTGAATTGACTCAATTGACTGAATTTTTTTTCTCTCCACCACAGAGTGGAGGTGGATATGGTGAGTGTTCTTCAGCTGCACACATACACACTAGCTCAAGGTTACCTCCAGCCAAACGGAGCACTGCAGTCCTCAATAGTGTAGCGTTCCTGCTTTTCTCTCTCTCCTTATCCTTTACTGTCATAGCCCTGATATCTTGATCACTTTTTTCATCTTCTTTTTCTTTTCTTGTTTCATCTGAAGACAATAATGCTTCTTGGGAGCCCTTCCAATCTGGTGAGTGTGTCAGATATTGTGAAAATGGATTATTGATTGTATATATTAATACTGCTTGAATAAGAGTGTGAATGAGAGGCCTACATATAGGCATTGGCTGACTCACAGTAAGATGTTCGTTTCATCAGGTGGTCGAGGTTCTTACAGTGACATTGGTGGGCCTGTTATTACAACACAAGTGACTATCCCTAAAGATGTGAGTGCAAAATGACACAACATTTGCAAAAATAGAAAATCACAAGGTTTTTGTAGTTTGTGTTTTAGTTCTGTTTTTAAATTATTTTAATATTCACTTCTGAATTTTATTTGGTGGTGCAGATAATGAGTGACTTGAAACAGTGGGATTGGGAAATTACCTGATTCAAACTCCGTTTGCCCACACCTAAGCAGCAGTGTTACTTTAGTATTATTTATATTCTATTACCATATTTTTTTCAATGTAATTAGGTATTATTTTTATGTTTTCAGTTATTTTTTTTATTTATATTTGCTTTAATTTACTGTTTGTCATTTTAACTTTTTTTTAATTTTCATTTAAATGTAAGTGTACTTATTTATTTTTTTTCAATTAATATTTATATTTTATTTGATCTCAGCTTGATTGTAATTCTGCTAAGCACCACTGTGCGATAGTGTTTTACTGCAATTGATTGAGTTGGTTCAGCAGAACACATAGTTTGGTCCTCTTGTTCATTTAGTTTGTTTGTAGCATACACATAAAAACCATAGTTTGGGTACTTTGGGCTTTAGCCGAAAGATTTATTTTTTTATGTAAGCAAAGTGGACAATTTAACTGAAATATACTCAGATCAGTCTGAATCAAATCAAAATCAAACTGAGAGCTTCTGAAACAGAATTAATCTGAATTTGGAAATCTGTTTGGATACCTGATTTTGACATAACTATGTATTTTTGTTGTTTGAGTTAGTATTTCATTCACTGTTTTTAGTTTAGTTTTAGTGGAATGGGAGACATTTACTTCATGTTTTGTTTTAGCTGGCCGGCTCTATCATTGGCAAAGGTGGCCAGAGGATCAAGCAGATCCGTCATGAGTCGGGAGCATCTATTAAAATCGACGAGCCTCTGGAGGGCTCAGAGGACAGGATCATTACCATCACAGGCACACAGGACCAGATTCAGAATGCCCAGTATCTGCTACAAAACAGGTGAGCCTATCGCCTATTCCAGCACTTTACCACAACCCCATCCTGACACCTAACCTTCATGTGTTTTAATCAGGTGCGACAGTAGGGCTGAACGATTAATTGCATTTGCGATAATATCGCGATATGAACAATTTCGATTTTTCAATCGCAGAGGCTGCGATTACACTCGGTCACGTGACGCGCGAGAGTGGAGAGGTGTGTTCTACTTGAAGATCGATTGGTGTATGACATCAAAGTATGGCGAGCGAGAGAAAGCATAAGGAGATATCCGCGCGCTCTTATGGCTCTCGCAGTACTTTGATGACACACCTATCGGTCTAAGCAGCGCTGCTTCAAGGCGAGCGCGGGCCATCAGCAGAAAAAGAAAAGAATCAGTAAACAGCCAAAGGCTGTAACTCAGAATGGGAGATGGATCGGTTTGTGAAAGGGAAGAGAAAAGCCATAGATGAAGTCGCACAGACCCAGGCAGTTGCTGGTCATTCAAAAGCTAAATGCAGAAAATATGACGAGCCATATCTTGCTTTCGCGCTTTCCCCTCACCGGTTATACCCCGACCACCACAGTTGTCGCGTGCGGGGGGGGGGGGGGGGGGGGGCGCCGCCAACAGCTCTACAGTGCCTCACAAAGTGTCAATTACGCCATAAATATAACAATGCCATTCAGTTACTTCGCCCGCATCCATGTTTACCCAGCCCCCCCCCCGTCAAAGAGGAGTCTAATGTTCTACCTGTATTTGGCTGCTCGCCCGGGTGACCGGTTTTTAATGTCGCTGGTGACAGTAAAAGCCTGTGGGGTAGTCCTATGCCTTAGCCGACAGCCTGAAACACACACAAATAAATAAATCCAGAGAGGAATAACTAATAAGTTTATCTCCTATGCTATGTTTCAATAATTTCAAGGAGGCAGGTTGTTTTTTGTTTTATAAAATTATTTTAAAATTATTTTGTAGTCTGAGGGGGGCGCAACCAAAATAGTTTGAGAACCACTGGTCTAAAGTTAACAGACAGTGTTTAAAAAGTGCAGTGCACATGTTTACATATGTTTATTACAGTGACTTTGAATTACCTAAAGTAGTGTGGTAAAGCAACAGATTTGTTTTTTTTATTTCTGCAATCTACTTTAGTTTGTTTGATTTGTTACTGACTTTCATATTAATTTTTACACCAGGCTTATTTGTCAGTGCGTTATGTTGTCATAATAATTACATGTTGCTTACAAGGTTGGAAGTTCAACAAGTCAGTCAATATACTGTGATTGTAGTTTTTAAATAAAAATGTCATTCATATCAACTCATGCATCACCTAATATCATCATGACATATAGGCCTGGCCTACAGAAAATAAAATTTTTGTTTAATCTATCTAATAGTGTGTTGGGCATACTATACAATGATTTATAGTTTGTCTTTGTTTAATAATACAGAACATAAAGAGCTTTAAAAAATAATCGTATATTAGATCGCAGTCGCAATATTGGTAAAAATAATCGCAATTAGATTGTTTTCCAAAATCGTTCAGCCCTATGCGACAGCTTTCCAATTTTGGACCAGTGAGATTCAGTGTGGGCTCTGAATTCACTTAATTACAGTTCCTTAATAGTTTCATTTAACAATCCTTATAGAACCAATTCTGAGTAAGAATCTCTAATCCCAATGCTAGTTAGGACCGAAAAAAAAAGATGATATTTACCTACTTTGTTGTCATACCTGGTTTGAACACAAGGTTACACTTAACCAAAAAAAATCACAGCTTCCTGAGTATATTAAGTCATGGTGAAAGTTATGGTGAAAAGACAGGTGCTAAACTGCTAATTCCAACTGCCTGTCTTTCTTTGCTTACTATTTGGAACTAAAATGTATTTTCAGTAGTTCTTCACACTTTCTTTATGCTTCATATACATTTGACTGCCGTTTCATGCACTTCTTTTTGCCTGACCTAACAGCTTCCAACTTCAGGGGGAGTTTCCTATTTTTTTCTTTTTGTGAAATGTGTACAGAAGGGTTTGTTATATTAGTTCCATTTGGGATCAAATCCAAATATAAATTACCAAAGGGCAAATGAGTGGGACCCAGAAGAATGGAGTGAACGCTGGCTTGCTTCTGTGTGGAAGACTTGTGATTTTGTTGTTGTTAGTTAGATGAAGTGACAACAAATCACGGTCTGCCCTACAGCACAGGCCCAGCATCATCTGCCCCCACCCTCAAACACATTTCACTCATCCTAACTGAAGAGGCCTACTCTGACTAACATCTGAACTCACTTCTGACCATGTCACTGCTGGCTTATACTCGGTTTGAACTCAAGCTGATTTGATAGCATGGGTAAAACCGATCATAAACCAGCTTTTCTACTGTAACATGCTAGTGTGACTGCTTTCTAATGCAAAATGCTAAGCTGTCTCTTGTCTGTACCATGGTATTATGATATCCTCACCTTATTGTTTGGGTATACAGTTAAGTCATGTTGTTAAATTTAAATCATAATTAACCCTATTTACTTTGTGAAGTGGTGTAAATGATTGGTCTTTTTAAGAACGATATATTAGGGCTGTGCGATTAATCGAAATCGAATTGAAATCGCGATTTGAGACGTTGCGGTTTGCTAATCGCAAAGCCTGTGATGTGGATGCGATATTACTCTGTTCCAGAGCATATTCATGACTGCCAGCCTTGAGTGGCAGCCTTTACTAACCAATAGTGAGCGCACCTCCGTTCTCCCCCAATCAGCACGGCTCTAGCCAACTGCGTAATTACCAAATACAAACTGAAAGCATACGGAAGAGAGAGACAGAGTGGGATTATGGCGATTATGGCGTCTACTGGGTCAGATCGATAGTTATGCAAATTAAAACTAAAGAAAACCGTATGCAACATAAGCTTCGAAATGACAGACAACGAACAAAAAAGGTAATTTGCAAGAGCTGCGTCACAGCGCATATCAAAAGCTCCCTTATCGGTTCTGTTTTCAGTACTGGAGAATAAAAGATACATTCTTAGATGTTTTTGTTAGTACGTGAACGTTATCTTACACATTTTATCTCCCCAACAGATTAATTTGAAATAAGTTTATAATGCATGTTGGTTATTCCCAATTCAGAAGAGCGCACACAAAGCCTGTGTCTGTGAATGCTTCTCATAATCGGTTCTCTCTGCCCCACGCGGCGTGAATCCCACGTCACGGACGAGCCGTTCATGCTTGCCGCACTCACGCAGCCTGTCGTTTATACTCGCACCCGGCTCCGCACCTCAAGTCTCCATGAGCGCATCTGGCAGTATGGACGAGGCTTGACGCACGCGCGCAACCTGTGTCGACTCGCGCCTGGCTCCGCGTTTAAAACAAATGTAAATTCAGTCTAACTGCTTGCTAATTTCACTTGGATGAAATGAAACATTCAGCACATTTTCCACTTGCTCTTAAAATCCCAAATATTTAAAATGAATAAATCAGCCTATGTAACCTATGTAATACTTCAATAACTGACTTAAGAAATACAGCTCTTTATTTATAAAAAATAAACAAATACTTTCTGTGAAATTCAGTAATTAAGTTAATTCTGTAAAAGCTGTTATTATACCATTATAATCTTGCCTGCTGAAAAAAAAAACAATAGAACCCCTCCCAAAACACAATAACAAATTTAATGGATTTCAGGGTTATAATGGGAATTTGTTTGGTTTTAATGTAAACTATAATGGTGTCTATTTGATGGATTCTATTGGTGGGATGTAATCTGGCAGATGGCAACCAATAGAACAACAGTAATTCCTATTGGAATAATGCCCAAAACAAAAAGGATTTTTGTAATGGTTTAATGGAAACTATAAGAATTTCTGTGATGGTTTCTATTGTTTTTTTCAGCAGGTAATGATACCCATACTGTGCTGCACATTATTGACAATATTGATCTGAAGCTTGACTTTGCAAATTTAAAATCGCAAATCAAATCGCAATATCTGTCAAAAAAAAATCGCAATTTGATATTTTCCCCCAAATCGCACAGCCCTAATCAATAGTTGCACATTCATAGTTGGACAGTGTAACTGATGATATGTATCACAATAGTTATTTGTGCTGGAAATAAGGTTGTTACAATACCACAATTTTATATACTATTGAAATGTCATAATTCTCTGAACAAATTTTCATATCACAGTAAAGTTCTCTAGCTTATTAAAGACATGTAAACAATCAATAATAAATTACACTAATTACAAACAAATGGACAAATAAATATTCAAATAAAATGCTTTTAAGTTTTCCTTGTAGGCCTGTGCTACAACAATACTACAGTAATTTCGTAAAGGAATCAAATATAAAATAAAACTGGATATTCTTCACTGTATGCATTAACGCGCATTGAAGCTTATAAACATATTAAGGCCCTGTCCACACGAACGAGGTTATTTTTAACCTCGCAGCTTTTTCTACTCGGTTTGGCCGTTCGTCCACACGCAAACGCAGCACCAGGTTACTGAAACCGAACATTTTTGAAAACTCCTGCCAGGGTGAAGATTTTCAAAAACTTTGGTTGCAGTGTTATTGTGTAGACAGTGAAACTGGAGTTTTTGGCTTGTGACATCGGAGCCTGCGCTGCTATCTCCGCCTACTGGAGACTTTTTCAGGCTTCTGATTGGCCCACATGGCTTTACGGTTGAGATTATATCGCCACCTGTTGCTTTGGCATGCTCTTGAGAGTGCTTCATAGCTTGCGTTTGTGTTTTCATGAGGACGGAGATTTTTTTAGAAACGGAAGAAGAAAAAACTCAGTTTTTAAAAATACCTGTGTATGTGTGGACATGGCCTAATATTACAGAAGTTATTCCGTTAATAACAGTGAGTGATTTCCTCTTTTAAAGAGATAGTTCACCCAAAAAAAAAAATTAATTGTGACTGCTTACCCCCATGGCATCCAAGTGTAGGTGACTTCGTTTCCTTCAGTAGAACACACGAAAATTTTTTAAACTCAAACTGTTGCATTCTGACAGTCCCATATATGTATGAATGGGATCACACGGCTTTGGAGTCAAAAAAACTACTCATCAAGTACACTCCTGACGCTGCGTGACGAAACTGATGTTAAAGACACAAAAAAATGGGTCCTGGGCCCAGAAAACTGAACAGAATTTAGATCGTTTTTTTTACCTGTATTTTTTCCACCGCAATGTTCCTGAACTGTCCTTGAATGCATTCTCACCAAAAAGACTCCTAATTGAGATTGTAGATAGTGTCAATGGTCCATTTGAGAGATAGGTGGCGGTAATGCACTTATATTCTTCGAGTCCGCCCGTAGAAGAAGACGAGTCCTGTGCCGGCTGTTGAACACGCTCAGGACAGTTTGGACATTGCAGTAAATCAGAGGTAAAAACCTATATAAATACTGTTCAGTTTCTAGCACAGACCAATCGTTTTGTGTCTTTACACATAAATATATCGTCACGAGCCCGCAGGTTTAATTTGGTTTTGTTTGTGTAGGTTTTTTTGACTCTCATTGCTGTGATTCCCATCCACTTACATTATATGACTGACAGACTGCAACGGTTTGAGTTAAAAATCTTTGTTTGTGTTCTACTGAAGAAACAAAGTCACCTACATTTTGGATGCCCTGGGGGTAAGCAGATAAACATCAAATTTAATTTTTGGGTGAACTATCCCTTAAATTGTTTGACTAATGGTTAAGGATGTAAAAAAAAAAAAAAAAAACAAACCAAAAGCCCAGCACTTATGCTGCGTCCATTGATGTAACATGAAGAGACAATCCAAATGTTTTTTTACCAGCTGTCAATTTCTCCATTATTCCATATTGATAACAATTTTTCAAACTGACTTAAGAAGCTGGGATATTCGGCTGTGTTTTTTAATCGGATGCATCTTAGGGAGTACAGTTTTAGATTGTCAGCTTTTAATTATTGCATTGCTGCGCTAAAATATCAAAAACAAAAGATGACGAAAAACTATTCAACCTGTATTAATCAACAGAGTTTTGAAGCTATACCATACCTAATTTGAGCTTCCTAATTTACTCCTTAATAAATACATAACTAAGATAAAATACAATGTGTTTATAAGTATGCTATTTCATGTTGACTATGCCGTTTGCTCTCCTTAGGAGTAAAAACCTCAATCTGGCAATAGGTCAGGAAATCACCTTAAAATGGCCTCGCATAAATAAATCAACTTGTTTGAATTAACTTTTCTACACGGTGTTTTAAACTTATGTCCCATCTTTGTTAGTACTGCATGTACTTTATTTGATACATATTAAATATATATATCTATACAGTTTGTTTTGTATTGTTTTTGTGAAACGGCATGTCCAGATTCAAAATAAAATGTGGCCGCTGGCTGAACTTCCCCCAGCCGCGATTGAAAGATTTTATTTCTGGTCCCTCAACTGTGTCGTTTCCCCTCTTTTTCAGCGTGCGCATCACTCTGGTCGTTCTTCTAGAGGGTGGAGACCCCCAGCCAAAACTGCCCATACCCAATCACTTCAACTTATTTTTCAAAGAGCCCTCACATTCCTCTGCGTCTGGGTATGTCCTGCCCCTGCAGTTCTCCTAACAATATTTTTTAAAACATATAATTGAGGGGAAAGTTTTCGCCCCTCTCAAACGCCAAGTGGAATCCTCTTTAATTTCTTTAAACATTTCCTTTCGCACGCGATTTTTTTCTCCATTAATTGATTGTAACTGGTTTCGTAAGTAAGGAGCCCCATCTGTGATTCCGCTGTTTTTGCCTTACCAGAGCTTGCATCTTCCTTGCAACATGCAGAATGTAATCGAAGTTGTTGGGGGCTTTTCTTTTTCGTTTTTTTGCCAATGAATTATTGTCCCATTTCTTGTCTTCTTGAATGAAAATGAGACTTTTTGGTGAAATTGTAAATATTGAGTTCAGTTCTTAAAGTGGGTTTTTTAATATCAGTACAGTGTTTTATGTAAAAGGATGACCTCTATTTGATTTGATCCTTGGATTCAGGTGGGAAAAAGGATTCATCCTGAGGGCATTTTTTTTGTGCTAGTGTTTTCTCAAATCCGAATTTCAGATTCGTAAAACCTTTCAGGGGGAAGATGGTGGGTTGACCCCGTTTTTACTCCATTGACATTGGGGGGGGGGCATGGCCGTTAAAGGTGTCTTGCCTAGAGGGCGTCCTGTTGGTGTTTACAGGGGTCCTGTTTTGTAAGCATTTTTTAACCATTTTTTTAGATGGATCTTTCTAGACCCTTTCTCTTTCAAAGTTGGGGGGAAATAAAAGCTTCTCTGTAAAAAAAACTTATTGTGGCAGGTCTCTTCCATGTTCTTGTATCTTTCTTTCTCTCTGTCCCCTCTAGTGTCTTTGTAGAATGTGCTGCAAATCTAAAAAATTAAAGTCTGTGCCACCTTTTACTAAAACAGTGTCTGTGTTTCGGTTGTGGTACTTTTGGAATACATTTCTAGTCAAAGGGACGTGTGGAGTTAAATGTCTTGTTCTGTTGAAATGAGATGTGTATGCATAAAGCAGGTGTGTGCCCTTAACGGAGTAGTAGATCCACATTTCTTAATAGTATTTTAGAGAACAATGCATGTCATGTTACTTTTACATCTTTAGCACGATTTGATAAATACTATTTATTGAGTATTTGATGCATTGTTTCTATAAATTCTACTACTGCATATTTTTCCCCTAAAAATAATTACAGAAGAATGTGGAATAAATTAGCTATTTGTTATATGAGCTATATGAAAAAAACAAACATTTTCATTGCTTGAAATAAATATTAGCTGACTTACATTATAAAAAAGTAAACTTATTTTATTTCAGCTGTTGCCATTTCTCATTTTCATTTGGAGTATAACTAAACTTGACTAGAAATTAAAAAAATGACAAAACACCCGAAAAAATGTATAATCAGATCAGAATGAGCCTTTATTGCCAGGTATGTTTACACATACTAGGAATTTGTTTTCGTGACAGAAGCTTCCACAGTGTAACCGAATGACAGTGACAGAACAAAAAACAGAAAATAAAAAATAGAACAAGTAAATAAGGAATAAAAACATATAATTGACAATTGTGTGTGCAGGTATATTACAAGGTATATTATATATATCTATATTATATATATATAGATATATTTTTTTTTTTTTACAGGAACTTGTATATTATGTGCAAATTTGAGGTTAGGCCTGAGTATGAGTGTTAATAATACGTGTATGAAGTGAATATAGGTGGTGTTCCACGGTTATTGTCAAGTGTTCGTGAGATGGATTGCCTGAGGGAAGAAACTTTTCCTGTGTCTGGCCGTTCTGGTGCTCAGTGCTCTGTAGCGTCGACAAGATGGTAACAGTTCAAAGAGGGAGTGTGCTGGTTGTGAGGGGTCCAGAGTGATTTTGCTAACCTTTTGCTCACTCTGGATTAGTACAGTTCTTGGAGAGAAGGGAGGTTTGTACCAATGATTCGCTCAGCAGTACGGACTACCCTCTGAAGTCTTCTGAGCTCAGATTTGGTAGCTGAGCTGAACCAGACATTTATTAAAGTGCAGAGCATGGATTCAATGATGGCGGAGTAGAACTGATTCAGCAGCCTTGAGCAGGTTGAACTTCCTCACTGCGAAAGGAAGTACAACCTCTGCTGGCTTTTTTTTTTTTTTTTTTTTTTTTTTTTTTTCACAATGGGAGTCAATGTGAGTGGTCCACACTTCAGGTCCTTATAGAATTGTGGTTGCCCAGGAACCTGAATGACTCCACTGCAGTCACAGTGCTGTCATGATGGTGAGTGGGGGGAGTGCGGAGGGGTTTCTCCTGAAGTCCACGGTTATCTCCACAGTTTTGAGCGTGTTGAGTTCCAGGTTGTTGAGACTGCACCAGACATCCAGCTGCTCGACCTCCTGTCTGTAAACAGACTCATCACCATCCTGAATGAGGCAGATGAGTGTGGTGTCATCTGCAAACTCCAGGAGCTTGACAGAGGGGTCTTTAGAGGTGCAGTCGTTTGTGTAGAGGGAGAAGAGCAGTGGTGAGAGAACACAACCCTGAGGAGCACCCGTGCTGATCGTACGGGTGCTGGATGTGAATTTTCCCAGCCTCACTAGCTGCTGCCTGTCTGTCTGTCAGGAAGCTGTTGATCCACTGACAAACGGAGGTGGGCACGGAGAGCTGAGAAAGTTTGGGCAGGAGGAGGTTTGGGATAATAATGTTAAAGGCAGAGCTGAAGTCCACAAACAGGATCCCACATAAGTCCCCCTGGTCTGTCCCTCGGATGTTGGCAGAACATATGCCAGTCCCTTTTTACTGCATCGTCCCAACAGACCTTTTTTTGCTCTGTAGTCAAACTGAATAGGATCCCGCAAGGTCCAGTAATGGTCCCCCTTCAGGGGCCAGCACCAGTTTTTTTCAAAAACTTCCATATACCCACAGCATGTTAGAGCACAGGTCCTGTAGTCATTAAAGTCCAGTAATTTTGGGGTTTTCCTTTTTGGGACTGGGATGATGTTGACCGGGTTGAAAGCATAAGGGACTTCGCACACTCCAGTGATCTTTGAAGATCCAGTGTTAAATGGGGCCAGCTGGTCAGCAACAGATTTCAAGACAGGCTGTGGTAACACATTCCTGTTGGCCTGGTGCGTTTTTTTTCCTTTTCTCTGCTTCCGGAAAGACCGGGCGCAAACACACACTCGTATTCGCTGATTCTGAATTGGCAGGTTGTGGGGAGAGGGGGGGTTGCTTGAGGTGTGAATGGTGTTGGAGAATTTGTTCAGGCGGGTGTGGGTTTCCCCTTTTTCAAACCTGCATTAGAAAAACTCTGTTCAGAGAGCGTCCTTGCCAGTTGTTGATTCTCCGCAGTTCTGGGGGATGGTGTCTTGTAATTGGTTATTTCTTTTAGACTTTTTCACACTGATGCCGAGTCGCTGGAAGAGAATTTAATCTTTATTTTTCAGAATAATTCCTCTTTGCCACTTTGATCTCCTTTTCCAGTGTGTATTTAGCCTTTTTATACAAGACATTATTCCCCTTCCTTTGAGCATCTTCTTTGGCCTGACGGAGATGTCTTGGGTTTTGCAGTGAACCATGGTTTGTTGTTGTTGTAGGTTAAATGAGTCCTTGTAGGAATGCACATGTCTTCACAGAATCTGATATAAGATGTTACAGTCTCTGTAAGCTCATCCAGATCAGTGGCAGCAGCTTCAAAAACACTCCAAACAGTGCAGTCTAAGCAGGCTTGTAAATCCCGCTCTGCTACATTAGTCCACAATCAATTTAATAATTGAATAAGTAAAATGCACTGGAACTAGTAAAACCATTTGTACGTTCTGATTATTTTGAATATAGCCAGATATTTTCTCCATTAAGAGTTTTTACATAATTTCTTATAAGTTATTTTATTAGAACTGCCATACGAAATTAGCTAAAATCAAGAACAATAAAGCTTTAATAGTTTTAAGTTGACCGTAAACCATTTCATGGTTCCCGTCCTAAATAGTTATATGAAAAAAGAAAAAAAGAAAGAAAAAAAAAAAAAAAAAAAAAAAAAGAACACAGAAAAAGAAAAGAAGGCACTTAATGTTTCGTGTGTGGGATTTTGCCCAACACTTTTTTAAAACCAGGGGCTGGTTGCCAATTCCCTACCTTGTAAAGTTCAGCTCCACCCTGTATGTAAAGGTTTTTTTTCTTTTTCTTTTCTTTCTACAGATAACGTTTTTAGGCGTTTTGGACTATTGGTCTCCCTGAAAGAACGAAAAAAACAATTTCTTGGGTTACGTTTTGAATCCGGCAAGAGAATTTTTCATAAGGATAATTTCGGGCCTCAAGACTGGTCCCAATGTTTTTTTTTTTTTTTGACCTGCTCCTTCCTCGATTCTTCTGCGCGTCACAACAACAGGGAGTGTAGGATGGCTGTGTGCCTTTTTTTAATGAACATTACATATTAGTAGACAGGTCCGAATCATTTTAGCGAGTCGGTTGGTTCGGACGTTTGCTTTGAGTCGATTTCAAACACCGATTCATTTGAATCTCACCAGTACAGTTCCTCTGCACATTTTACTCATTACTTCTGTAGCTAAATAATATCAAGGTAACTTGCATATAATTACATACAAAATGTACATCTTTTTAAAGCACAAACTGTCCCCGTCCTGCAGTTAACCAACAAGAGTTCTAACATACTGATTCACAAACGCGTGCTAATCGATTCGTCCGAATCGTCAAAAAAGAGCCGGTTCAAAAGAACGATTCGTTCGCGAATCGGACATCCCTATTGCATATGTAAGAACCGAGAGTCCAAATCGAGCCTATTCAAACTGGGATTTAAATCAACAGGAGTGAAGACCTCAATGGACTAACTTATAAAATCTCGTCAGACGCGTGGACTCCTGACTGTCCGCGGCTCGAGAGTGCTGTAGCGTTCACTTACGTTGGGAAACGGTTTTCCAGGCGACATATGCAGCGATACCACGCCCGGAGTGGAGACTTTAACACGACACCGTTCATGCAAATATTCCCAACCACAAGTTCGTGGACAGGAGACTTTAGTACGCTCTAACGAGGAACTACTGCGTTGTATCGACTTTCAATATTGAACGTCAAATATAAAAACAGTCTGTAATGGAGTTATTACATCCAAAGGATCTGTTGCTTTTCTGAGTGATATAAAACACAGATAAACCGCATCAGGATTTCAGCCACTGTTACATTTTGAATACGGGTTCCTGTAACATTTGACTGCCGTTTTCCATCCGCTGCAGAAATATTAGGGGTATAAATGACGGTTTATGGTTTGGATTCTCTCCTCAGCGCGGCAGGGAAACTCTTTCTCTGGCTTTACCTAAGCGATTGCATTAGAGTCGGGACTGATGTTCTTTCGATGGAATTGCTGAAAAGCTCCAAACTGTAAATTGCCGCGGAGAACCATGACGCTGGACACCATCCTGGCGTGCTGCCTCAGCGAGGAGGCGACAGAAGCGCGACGGATCAACGACGAGATCGAGCGGCAGCTCCGCCGCGACAAGAAAGACGCTCGGCGCGAGCTCAAACTGCTTCTGCTGGGTACGAGGTGCTTTCGTGTCACTCTACCAAACTTTCGTGCACGGGTCAAGGCGTAAAAAAATGCAAATAGTTTTAGTTTTACACATGTGGCATCTGACAATAAAAATCATTCATTAAAATACATCGCTTACGTAGGTAACTGATACAGTGTCTCTCACCACTGCACGTCTGTTTTTCTGCAAAGAAAAGATCAGCCCTCTTTATTTAACATATATTCATATAATAAGCTCGACAGGTGGGACAACTGTTGCAGGTGCGATGGGATGCGATTGACTCCTAACATACTTAAGCTTGTGTACAAAATGTGATGTCTTTATTATATGTGACCCTGGATCTGGTTGATGAGTGGTTTGTTAGGATAGGACAATATCTTGCCGAGATACAACTATGTGAAAATCTAGAATCTGAGGGTGCAAAAAAAAAAATCAAAATACTAGAGAAAAAAACCTTTAAAGTTGTCCAAATGAAGTTATTAGCAATGCATATTACCAATCAAAAATTACGGTTTAATATTTACGGTAGGAAATTACAACCTATCTTTCATGGGAAATGAATCTTAAATATCCTAATGAATATTTTTGGCATAAAAGAAAAGTCGATCATTTTGACCCATACAATGTTATTTTTTGACTACTGTTTCAAAGTTATACTATGGTATATTGTACTGTGGTATTTTGTTTTGTGGTCCAGGGTCACGTGATTCACCAACAAATTGTTCTTTTAATTCAGTTTTGTTTATTTGGTTGTGTCCATTCACAAAAAAAATTATGATTCTCTCTTTTGTAAAGAAGAAATTAGTTGCCATCTGCATTAGGCCTATTAGAAATATAGCCTAATATTATTATAATATAAAAGAAAATTCTCTTAAGGATTCTTTAAGATTGATTTATTAGGAATCCAGTAAGATTTGTTTATACATTTATTTATACAATGTCTTAAGATTCACCCAGTGTCAGAACAATAAAGATAGTGACATCTCTGTTGGAAAATTCAGTTCAACTCGAAGCTTGAAACGTGCCTGTTTTTTTTTTTAAACTAGTCTAAACTCGTCATTACCTGGTCGAAGCTTGGGCCAGTAGCATAAACATAGCCGCTATGTTAAGACTGTCTAAAAACTAGTCTGACCAACATAGCAGTTTGTCAAGGGGTAATCAGCCTCACTTTTTGAACTCAAATTAGACTCCATGAACACAAAATGCTGCATGTGTACTTAATGGGAACTCATCTGGAGTAATGATTCAAGTGAATCTGTGCATCGCTGCCATTCAAGAACCTGCAACCCACCGGTTGATGAAGTACACAAATCAAGTTCTTGAGTAAAAGTACAGATACGTATATTAAAATATTACTCCAGTAAAAGTAAAATTACTCAGTTTTCAATTTTACTCGAGTGAAAGTACAAAAGTACTTTTTTATGTACTTAAGTAAAAAGTACCGATAGATGAATGTTTATTTTGCAGTTTTATATAGGCTACTTTTATCATTTAATTTTATATTAACATATATATTTTTATAATCCTACTGCTCAAAATACCTGGGATTTTCCCAAAATAACCAATAAGGAAAATATAATTCGATTTTCATAATGATTTTTTTCGTCTCAAACCTTGTCTGTGGTGTAAAAACACCCCTGGCCAAATGCCCCCAGAGGTCATCACTTCCCACTTTGATAATTACTGTAGTTACCTTACCATGTTCTGAACATCACATCCTTTATTTCCCTCAGATGTAATCTATTTAGGTGGTTGAATAAAAATATTTGGATTTTATTTTTAAAAAATTACCTCAATTTAGCACCAGCAAGATCGTTAGCTAGACAGTTAGCATCAGCTAACATTATTGACTGACTTTCAGCATGGTTATTAATAAACATTTGTCTACTCGGCTAGTTGATCCAGATACATAGTAACTTAGGCTATGTGTGCTGACAAACAATATAAAACAGATGTCACTGGACTAAATGCATAGCATTTTAGTAGAACTGCTAACGTTACAGCAGCGGGGAAGATTAACGTGCATGAGTTATTTTATTTAATCTGTGTTATTTTTTAATGTTTTTTGACCCTAAAACATAGAGAACCTCGAATTGTTCCAGGGGTTCCATAATGAACGATTTAAATTTTTCCTTTCTCTTTGAAGTGTTTCAAGCTCTTGGTGCATAAAGAAGATTTTTGAAGTTGCAAAGACTAAAGTCTCAATCCAAAGAGATATTCTTTATAAAATTTAAGAGTCAACCACGCCCCCCTAAAACACCTCGTTCTAACACACCCCACATGTCTACATCACTATGTGGAAAGATTTTGCATAACACCGCCCAAATGTTCAAGCAAAGAAAAAGGCATAACGTTTATTCCTATAAACATATAACGATTGTTGCTGCTGCCATGTCGTGAAGATGCTGTGTTTTTTGTGAAAGCGAAACTACTTTGTTTGGTCTTCCCAAAAGAGGACACAACTTGAAATCAGTTGTTAAGTAAGTTGTATTTACAACACTGTTCCAAAAAAGTTTAACCCAAATGAATATTTTGGGTTCAGTGCATTTCCAATGGGAGGACTGTTTCCTGGATTCCTGAGAAGTTGAGACTCCACATGCGGCGTTCTGATTCACACCTGTAGTAGGTTTTTCATTTAAAGGATTTTTGCCCATGATGATTCAAACCGAGTTTGAGCATGTGTAGTAGCGCTTGTTTGTTTATCATTTCCCGATCAAAAATGCAGACATATTTTTTTTTAATGTTTACGCGCTCGATCAACGCGCAAAGACAGTATAAGACAGTCATTATAATCCAGCCTGACAACAACACGGCCTGACATTATGGTAAGGGTAGTAACATTTCCGTCACACGCTTTGAGGTATTCGGGCCAATCACAACGCACTTGATAGCTGGCCAATCACAGCACACCTACGCGTTTCGATCGATGAGCTAAGCGGGGCATAGAGGAGAACAATATATACATATGTGGAAAATAATGTGTTTTTTGAACTTTTAACTGCATAAACACATTTCATTACACAAAATAATGTTTTTTTTTAGCAACATCATATGACCCCCTGTTAATGTGTCCCCTGCATTGCAAGCAATTTCATGGGCGAAACTGATCACCTTTACCGCAGATTTAGTTTTTTCACAACACCTGACGTGGTTGGGGAACCTACATTTGATTTCCAGTTACAAATAATCCTAAAATTCGAATTAGTACTTCCTTTAAAGCACAGACTCCCGCCTCGCGCTCACAAATCTCCCGTTCTTTCTGTGAATTCCAGTGTCCTGGAGACTCGCCTAAAACGGTGTCATTTGAATCAGTGGAGTTGTCGACTCGAAACAACTGCATCGATCATTTCCAATTCCGTGAAGGATTAGTTTTTTGGTGCGATTTGGCGAACCGATTTAAAGGTTCATGAAAAAATCAGTTCGTTCTTGATTCAGACCACCGCTTCTGCCGTCCTCGACACGGGATATATTATACGAGGTACCGATGTTTTATGAAATGTGTGAAGTTACAAAGACATATTAATGCTTTGGAAGTAGTGAGTAAAGTTACTCCAAATAACACTACTCCGTAAGTACTTACTTGAAAAATGTTTCCTTAACATAACGAAGTAAAACTCTTCGTTCTGTCCACCACGTCCAAACCAACCATTTATTAAAACTGAAATCTGATTTTCCACTACTAACCCTTCACTTTTCACATGTTTCCGCTTTCAGGAACTGGAGAGAGTGGGAAAAGCACCTTTATTAAACAGATGAGAATCATTCATGGCTCAGGCTACTCGGAAGAGGACCGGAGAAGCTTTACCAAGCTGGTCTATCAAAACATCTTTACATCTTTGCAGGCCATGATACGGGCAATGGATACTCTCCAGATCCACTACAAATATGAACATAATAAGGTACAGTAATTTGTCTTACCCAATCACTCTTATTAATCTGTTTCTATGGATTTGTTATGCATTCTTTATCTTGGTCACAGGTCTTCTCTGAACTTTTAAAGCACAAGCTAAACCTTTAGTAGTAAAGAAATAGATGCGACTGAATGTTATTGGTGCTATGAATGTTAGAGTGTGGCATCTTTTTGCATCTTCTGTAGTTCGGAGAATCATGGGAATGTTGCAAGTTGGACTCAAATTGCATTGTCTGCATGAGAGTCATGGCTCAGTGTGTCAGATCAAGTGTCACTCAGATAACTTTGCCAGGTCAACTTTGTAGGTCAAACATTGAGTCAAATAGGCTACCCTAAAAGAGATAAAATCACTTTGGGCTAATCATGTTGCCTAGGCTTAAACACAATTACCCCTCCAAGCTATGAAATTAATTATACCATTTTACTGCCTTGCAGAAATGTGCCATCTAGTTTTTTTTCCATTTGTAGATACCCCCACAGGCAAACCTATTTTCCATTGTGCGTAGTTGAAATATTTTGGAACACAGCCTCAATCAAGTTCCGTCTTATTGGGTCAGGTGTAGTGAGATGGAGAACTTCAACAAATTTGAGTTTTGAG
>JADLZN010005773.1:0-24167 GCA_018155175.1 Sinocyclocheilus anophthalmus
CTTAAAAACCTAATAGAGAGAGAGAGAGCGGGAAACCGTCACTGCTACTTCTCATATATATTATATATTTGATAGTTTTGGACACTTCTAAAATGTCTGTTTGTATTTGTTTTAGGCAACCTTTCAGGCAATACCTTGAACTGCTGGCAGAGTGTGCTGAACCACAACCAACTCCCTCTCCAACGGTGAACTAGCCACTGCTGTTCTTCCCTCACAAACAAGGGGGTGTTCTCTCACAGCACATCAACTCAGCTTCTCTTCTGTTTTGTCTTAAAACATCAACAAAGAAATTACATCAGTATCAAGAAGCAACATTAGCTCTCTTAACCCACACAGACACACTCTCGACTCACGCACGCCGTACAGGGCCGCAGTGTGTGGGAGAGGAGAATTGCTCATTATGAGTGTACGACGTCAACCCTTGCGTGTTTGGCGCGCATACAGGCAGCACTGTTCATGATATGACACATCATCCACAGAACATTCATCCATGCTCACGGCGTACGCAGCTGCCTCTGTTGACTTCATTCACGAGCGCTTGTCAGCGGCGTGTGCGCTTAAACATCTCCTCAAGACTTCAGAGCAGACGGGGACTACAGATGGTGGCTGATAAATGGATTGTTCTTGAAATCTCCAAGATTATTATATTAGAAGATTCCCCTGATAGCTCAAGGTTTGACGCAGTTATTGAACGAATGAATTTTACGAAATTACAGAGGACTGTTAATCTAACTTTTATAGGTTGTCGAAAAAATGCCACAATGCCAAAATGCCAAAAATGACACAATTGTAGTTTAAATTTACAGTAGGGTATATATAGATACATACAGGTAGCAGTAGGCTATTTTTTCAGTAGTAGTTTATTTTAATCAAATAATAATTGTCTATGGTGGTACCCCGCCTCCTTTCTTATGTAGGCTACAAAATATTATACTACTGTTTCACGCAATTTACCACATATATTGTTGACTGCAAGTTATGATAAGATTTAATGGGATATGTCACCTACTAAAATAAAATTCCTGTTCTCTTTTCTTACCCTAATTTTAAAAAAAAAGAAATAAAGAAAAAAAAAGTCCATACATGTTTTGGTCACCATGCTTTCATTGCATGGACATATATCCTATCTTTAAAAGTCTTTTTTTTTCCCACAGAAAAAAGAAGTCCTACAGGTTTGTAAACATCCACGAAGGTGAGTAGGCTAAATAATTGTAAGCGTAAATAACTACAATGCAACCAGTTAATTAAAAGTAAATTAATTCATAATAGGCCTGAATTATGTTACTTACTAACACTTATTATCCAAATATGCAATGCAATACGCTTCTTACAGTATGTTTGTGCTATGATAGAAACAAATACAGTAAAACAACTCAAATAAAATATGGAAAATACTGAAATACTGCAACACAATAGTCTTACAATTTTCTTTATGTAAAATATGTTCTTATTTCAGAAATATTTCACAAAAATATACAGTATTTTCTTATAATGACTGTTGAATCTTATCAATCCTGGCAATATTTTGCTGTGCATAACAATTGAAGCCTTCCGGAAATGGCTCATTAAACAAACATCCCTAGCAGCCTTTTTATTCTTGTTAATCATAACCGAATAATTATAATGACACCAGCTGTTCCAGAAAAACAGAACTAATTTATATGCCCATCACACAAGATCTAAGAGGCAGCAAACTGCTGTTGCTTGGAACTGAAACCCCTGGCAGACCGCGTTAGAAAGGATGAAGCAATTCCCAAGCCAAACAAACGGACCATTCATACTCCACAAACAAGCCTTGGACCATCCAGGATACTTGCCTCATACCAGATCCAGATTCCACTCTTGGGCTCTCCTGAAGGGGAAGAACTGGTCTCTCGGCTCCTTCTGGTTCTTCAAAGTCCTCCTGCTCTTCGTCCTTTCTCAGAGGTGCAAGAATGGGGGGGGAAAAGACAAAGAGGGAGGGTGACGGAGATAGACAGATAGGGAGAGGAGAGGATAGAGACTTTTAGCTATAAGCTGGGCAAATGTGTGCCGTGGGCAGCCTTGAATATGCAGACATTTCCCTCAGTGCATTCTTCTTCTCTAGCCCACATCGTGCATTCCTCTCCATGACATCTCTCCTTTCTACCCTGGTCAAACCCTCTCATTCCAGCCTGTCTTCTCGCACCTTCTCTCTAACTCTGTCAATGCCACTAGTTTTTCTTCACTTGCTCATTTACTGTACAGAGAGCCATTAAAACCTCTCTTTCTCACACACTCTTCCCTCACACTTGCCTTTTAATGTCATCTCCTAATCTCAGTCTGCCACATCTGTCCTGTAGCACAGCCTTCCAGATAGTATTCTGCCTCTAACCCTAAATGCTGCGCAACCTCCCATATCAGTAAATCTAAATCATCATTGTTCGTTTCGGTTCCACCACCCCCCCCCCCCCCCCTCCACTACTCCATCTCACCATCTTCTATTCTATTCCTCTATGTGTATAGAGGAGCCTCTATCTGTCAAATCTCAGCATCCTCTCGTAGGTCTTTGTTTCTGTTCCGCTCTTTGCACATACAGTATGCAAGCTGTCTGTTCTCTCTCACTCTCTTTGTGCATCTGTTTTCTGTTAAGCCAGTGTTAATATTGTCAACAAAATAACTGACAAAAATGTGATGAGACAAAAAAAAAGATTCATCATTATGATAGTTAAACAGTTTTAATTAAAACATTGATGATATGACTGGAAAAATAACACTGCAAGATATGCGATTTGTTAATGCATAAAGAAGAAAAATGTAGAAGACGATTTAGATAATCTGTTCATAGTATGCTGGGGACTGATTTGCTTAAACTAAAACTGGTTAAGCAGGTTAATTCGCTCATCTTGTATACTATATATATGTATGAGATTAATCAGCTATAACCAAAACATAACTATGGGCACTTTTGGTCATGTGGAATTTTAAACCATAAACTCTAATATTACATTCACTAGTTAATTTTTGTCCAACAGTGCCCTAGTGAAAAATAATTATACTAAAATGTATCCCGAAATGCATTTATTTCATGCTAAGTATACTACAAATATATTTACATATTTGGGTACTTAATAAAAATACCCTGCAGGTGTACTTTTGGTATACTAAACTTGTATACATAAAGTCTGCTGGAATAACACATTTTCTACTTAATTTTCTACCTTTAATTGTGTGGAAGTAGTGCTGAAGTCCAACTAAAGATACACTTAATATATTTGATTGTGCTAAAGTGGAACTATTTCAAGTACCGTCCTTTACACTTTGATATTTGCATTGAAAGACGCTATTATCAACCTCATACAATCCTCATCAATCAGTGACATAACACATTTTAGGCTTAATATTAAGAAGTGTGCATTGTGCACAAGTAGTACTCCAAAAAAAGTTTAATTATAATTTGTATATCAGTACTGTAAGTTTTGAGTGATATGTGTAGGGATTTCTTACACAAACAGACCCTGATATCAGCATTCAATTAAGTTTGCTGATCACCCAGCACATGAATCCCATATTTTCGGGTGGTTTCCTGTCAGTATGGTAAACTCATCTACTCATGAGATCGAAACTAATTCGATCAGGAGACGACAAAGCTTTCTTGGTATCGAGAAATGAAAGAGTTCATTCACAACCTATAGAAACCCCTTGTCTTGGGACCCACCAATGGATGGAGCCATTGTGTCGAGAACAGGAAAAGGATTAAATGACGCCCTTAGGCAAGCACAGGAGATACCGCGTGACGCCACATGACTAACACCAAGTTTAAATTCCCCCCCCCCCCCCCCCCCCTTTTTCCAGCATGACCGAAACCCTTACTTTCCTGTGCCACAGACAAAGAAACAGAACATTGTATCTATTTTAAAAGACAAATTGTTTAAAACGTATAAGTAGTGAAAATGTAGCCACTGTATGTGTTAGGCAAATAAATATATATTATATATAATATATATATTATATAACGTTATGTGTTAGTTGAAACCACTTATATCTTATCGTTGCTTTCTAACTTTTCTTTAGTTAATTAACGATTAGCTGTGTATGCCAATACCTTTGTTTACGCTTGAATGAGAGCTTGTCCTTATTCGACAACATTAGTGCTGGTGAAAGTTATATTGTATCATTCTCTATGATAATACTGTTATAGAAGAGATTAAAAACTTGCAGAATACTCTCCCAACACACGCCAACACAGGGCGTGGCCAGACCCCGCACCGCCACCGATCTGATGTGAACAGCGACCTGTGGGATGACTTACACCGCGGGATCAACTCCACTGCAACAACACGGGCGTGTTGGCTTGTTGTTTTACCCGATCAAGACTTTTTGGCTTTCACCTTGGTGGGCGCGACAAAGCGCCCCGCCATACCATCGCCTAGCAAGACCATCAAAGAACTAAGACATTTCAGTGACACTTCGCGATCTTCAGAGAACTTGAAAGTCTTTCAAACTCAAGACTTTAACAGAACTGCTCAAGCCTCTGTGACATCAAGGAATCGACCAACCCAACGAGGGCTTCCCCAAAAAGGACGTCATCCAAACGTCACCTCAGCGACCAATCAGCAACGAGATTCCCTCAACAGACATCCAGGAAGCCCGATACAGCGACTGAATCACCTCTGCTTTCAGCTGTCAAGCCAAGACCGCAAAGTACGAACAAAATCTTCAACTCAGCGGAACTGGTGTAGAATATAATTTTAAGCGTACAATTAATACCCGACTTCTCGGCTTGTTTTTTCTCCTAGGTGAATTTAAAACCACGCGTTAAACGAGTTAGGACTTTGAAAACTTCATGCAACTCCGTCAACTCATTTCCTTGAATCTTTGTGTGTGTATGTTTTAGTTAGTTTTTATGTAATCTAGATTAGCCAATAAATTCATGTTTCATTTATAAAGAAGAAGTTTCTTGGCTCATTTAATTTTAAGGTTAAACCTATGCCAAAAAGATCCTTGCTTGCTACTTATCTCGTAGCTTACTTATAATAATTACCTCTGTTAAGAACGTACAAATAATCTTGATTGTGTTGACTGTGGCCAGGAAAACACATATTTAATTTGTTAAAAGATATTAAGAATCACTGGCTCGCTGGACGACCTGGATTTGAAGTAAAACTAGCAAATTTGGAATGGTTTGATCAGGTGGATTTGGGACCTTCAGACCCGGTTCTAGCAAAACCTGAATAAATTAATAATCATCAATTCCCTATAATTACAAATTAATAATGAATAAATAAATGATAATGTCATTACATATGTCAGTATGTTAATAGATTTGAACTATACTTAGTATGAAATAAGTGTATTTTAAATATAGGCCTATTATCCTTTCTTTTCTTCTTCTCACTGTAAATTCAATTTCCACCAAATCTCAAAGTATGCACTGTTTTTGATAATATTCTGTTCTGGAAATGCCAAAACAAAAATGCTTAAGATATAATTTCCACCACATCTCAAAGTCAGTATTGTGTTCAGCATAATATTCTGGTGGAAATGACATTTCAAACATTTTTGGCATGGCCACAAAACAGTCACACAGTAACTTCTAAAAAGTATCTGCTTCAGCACATTTTTGAACCTGTATTGTATTTCTGTAGCTCAAACAGTAGAGCATGGTGCTAGAAACTCCAAGGTCATCTGTTCAAATACCAAGGAATGCATGTACTGATAAACTGTACACCTTCAATACAATGGAAGTCGCTTTAGATAAAAGCATCCGCCAAAAGCACACATTTCCAAATGTTGGCGGGTCCCAATGTGTAGACACACTCCTGGTATGCCAGTGAGGGGCAGTGGCTTCCCTTGAGGCTCAGAAAGCATGTTTTCCAGTGCCAATGAAGCAAAGACCTCCAGGTCATATTCCTCCAGGGGTTTGCGCCAGCCAAGAAACTGCCATTGAGATGAATCGGAATGTTTCTCCAAGTCTTATCCACAGACCTCCTTGGATGAAGCTGGCTTGAGAGTAGGCAGATGTTCCTTCAAAATGACATGATGAAATAATGACTAAATAAAAGACATCTTCATCAAAGCTACAACTAAAGAAGAAAACTTGAGGAAAACTTCAAGAAAAATTGAACACGTGCCATGCTGTACATCTACTTCACATGCTTTCCATCATATGGCAGAACCGTGTCCTCGATTCCACTCTTTCTCTCTCCTCACCTTACATTCTTCATTGTTGTTTTCTTCATTGTATCTCAAACTCAATCTCATGTGGGTGTCTGTCTGGTCCCTCAAGTCTCCTGTTTCTCTTCCTTTCAATCTCTCTGACGCCTCAGACTTTAACGCAAGCGTCTCAACAATCAGTATTTCACAGTTCCCTTGTCTTTTCAGTTTCTCTCTGTCCCTTTTGTTTCTTTATCAATTTCTCACATCTCCACTGGACCCAATTAAAATTTCCAAGGCCTTTGAAGTCGAGAAACAAATTAACCTATTCTGACTTGTCAGTTTCAACAAGTGCTAGTTTGACTGCTTGATTTTTATTTATTTTTTTATGATTAGTCTCACAAAATGTTGAGCAATCTTGTTTCTTTTAGTAATAGACAGTGTAGTTTTGCTGCAGGAATATCATATCACTGATAATTTGTAAGTCTTGACTAATATTATTTGTAGACACAGGGACCATCACTCTATGCTTTAAAATGTTCTTTAAATCTCTGTCCGTCCCTCTGTGTCACACTGATCCGTCTATATATATATATATATATATATGTTCCTAATTTATGTTTCATTTATTTTATTCAGTTTTAGTTATATTATGTTTCTATTTATTTCCAGTTAAGTTTCCAGCTACTTTCTGTTTTATTCATCCCATTTGTTTTTAAAATTTATTTTTATTTCAATTAACAAAAATGGTTTTAATAGTTTTACTTATTAATAATAACCCTGATTTGAAGACACAATAAAAAAAAAAATCTTATTTCAACCAACCACACAAAATGTATTGTAGAAAAGAGATTACATTTTGATTTTATATTTTCTTTAAATAGTTTAGGGAGAAGTGATTTCATTCATACAGACAGTGTTGGATTAAGAGAAATCAGTCAGCTTATTTAGATATTTCCTCCTGTCTACACATTTGTTTCTAATTTTATCTTTCTCTCTGTCTCTCTTGCTTCTTTTTTATATCCTGTCTAACTAAGCCCAACTGTGTATATATACTCCATTGATTATAAGTGAGTTGGGATGAACCAGGCCATCACACAATTGTCTTCTGGCAGGCAAGTGATGGATTTTAGGTCCTTCTGCAGTCATCTTTGATTAATGGAGGAGACCAAAGTGGACAGGGCAGAAGACTGCGATCAATTCGCCAATAACTCCATATTTACACATCATCAAAAAGAGAAGAAGAGAGAGGAAGACACATGAAGACGCAGGAAGGGCAGATAATTAGTCATGAGAATCTACATTTAATGAGCAGGAGATCTATTAACTGAGGAAGACTAGAAGAACATTGAGAGACAGGATGGGTGTTCAGTTAACCCGCATGGGATCACATCGCCCACCCTTGGCATGTTCTAAAATATTCTGGCTAAATTGCTTATGGATTCAGCTGCTTATAAGAGATTAGCTCGCCCAGCTCAGTTTTAACACATTTTACCATGTTTAAAGGTGCATTCATTTTGTTGCTAATTTAAAAAAAGTTTCACACAAAAATAAATAAATTGTGTTTTTGTGAATAATTATCTGAATGGTGTACACTCACATGTGCTGAAGACTGTAATCATAATAGTTTTCTATATACGAGTTTTAATTGTGTACACAGAAAAAAATGGTGTTGGGTTTACTTTGAAGGTTTAATTTTTACAATTTTACAAATGATCAAAATGAAACACTCTGAATAGAACTAGAAACTTTGAAGTAGAGAGACTGAAAATGGAGACTGAAATTTTTAAAGTTTATTTACAACCTTGAAAATTCAGATCGCCCTACTGATGTATTAAAACTGACGCATAAAAAATGATGTGACCCGCCTTGTTTCACTAAATGCCGGAGAGAATCCTCTCGCTCTTTGGCTGATACTTTAGTAGCATAGTGTTGTTTGCTGATGCGAAAAGTAAAAATTAGACAATGAAACAATTATTATGCTTTATTAATGAAGACAACAGGAAAATAAATACTTATATGGCTAGAAAAGCTCTGAAGCCAAAAGACAAAGAACGACAAAGAAGAACAGACGTAAACATACAGCAGACACAAGGTGAAAAGATCTGGTGACAAGTTGAGAAAATCCTTAGTAGTAATGCCCAAAATAATGTTTTTGGGCAGTTAACTGCATTTAATTGAAAATGTATTATTGTTTACATGAATTAAACTTATATAGGATATAATTAGTTGCATTTAAGAGTGATTCTTAAATGCAAGGGGGGGGGGGGTTGGGTGTGTGGTGGGGGGGGGTGGGGGGGGGTGTGGGGGGGGGGGGGGGGGGGGGGGGGGGGATCCCCTGGACTTCCGTTACTCACCACCAGAGGTACCCTTCCATTACATTGACTGTCGCACTACACAAACTGTTTCATGTCATCCCGGACTACATATCCCATCAGCACATTGCACTGATTGCACACAGCACTGATTGCACACAGCATTGATTGCACACAGCTGTTTCATATTACTCACTCTAACAACCATTCTCTGCCGAGTATTGTTTAGCCTGTACCCTGTTCCGAGTCTCTGTGTTTCCTTGCCTTGCCTTCTTGTTTTTGACCTTGGACTGTTTATTGGATTGCTCTTCTGTCTCGCCCTGGATTGTACCTGTTTGCTGGTGTTTGATCCTGCCTGTTTTGACCACTCTTAGGAATAAAAGCCTTGCATATGGATCCGCACAGCTCCCGACTTGTTCGCCCCGTTACAGCTTGAGACGTACTGATATAAAAATTCTAATTAAACTTTATTTGGAGTTCTACTTGTGCACAATGCACAGTTCTTAATATTAAGCCTAAAATGTTATAATGTCACTACTGATGAGGATTGTATGATCTTTGAATAATGTCGGTCTTTAAATGCAAGATTTTTGAAGTGTATGTAGTTCCACTTTGGCACAATCAAATATACTTCAGTATATCTTTAGTTGGACCTCGGCACTACTTAAATTGGCACAATTAAAGTGCATTAAGTACAACATGAGTTATTCCAGCAGACTGTAAGTATACCAGTTTAGTATACCAAAATTACAATTGCAGGGGATTTTTTTAAGAAATACATAAATACATATGTAAACGTATTTTTATTATACTTAGCATGCAGTAAAGTGTACTTAAGTGTGTTTAGAATCAATGATAAACTACTCTGGTTAAGCTTATTATTTATTTTCATTAGATTCAGATTAGAAGTGCACTAAAAGTGCACAGTCAATACAATTAACCACATTTCTTAATAAGCACTGAATATTGCATAGGCACAAAAACAGAATATTTTTTTGGCAAACTTGGCAACACAAGGCAGGACATTGGTGGTTCTTGCCGAACTTTTTCCATTAAGACACAGTGTCATGAACCTTGCAACTTTTCTTTTTTTTTTTTTTTCCTTAGAAGAGCTTATTGTAATGGCCTGCACAGATGTGTGGGCTAAGCCCTGAATATCCAAATGACCCTTGAACCGCCCCGAACAGTGACTATCCAAACATAAATAAAAATACTCCATGCAGGAATATCTATGAATATGAATGAGATCGCGTTGAGAAATTAGAACCAAAATCTCGTGAAGTGAGAAAAGCGAGATGCGTACACACACAAATGTGTCTTTGATGGCAAATCCTGAAATCATCTGTACATGCTCATGACGTTTCCCAGAGTTCTCTGAGGCCAACTAAAGTCAGCAGTTCAGTGATACGCTGCTTTGGCCAGGGCCCTTTTACCCTCCATTAGACAAAGTGCAGGCTGGTAGGATTTTGTCCCTAAAGCTTCGGACCAGGCCAGAGAAGAACACTCTGCAGAACTGGAATCAGGGCATATGTGTGTGAGAGATACAACTAGATCTGGCTGCTGGATTCGATTTCAGCTGATGTTGCACCGAGAGCTTCTTGCCTACAAAGCCACGGTATGTGTGTGAGCCAGTGTGTGTTTGAAGTGTGTGGGTTTTAGGAAGTGAGAAATCCATAGAGAACAAGAGGGTGCAGGAAAATAAGCATGCCCTGGTAGCACAAATGTGTTTGTGTGGGTGTACATTAACATCTATGTGGGCTGGACGGAGGCTGAATATGCAAAACGACGCAAACAAAAGATGATTTCTTCTTGACGGACTACACTACATCTCCTTTGCTGCTTAATCAATCCCCTTTATTGTGTACGCACACCTTAGCAGTAGCTTGTCTGACCTTGAGCGAAAGAACTAGTCAACCTTTCTCTCATTAGACACAGCTGAGGTAATCTCAGCATGCCCATAAACACGACACTTAAACTCAGAACCTGACAAGCAATTATTTCTGTCTCCTGTCAGCCGAAGGAGCACCTTCACTTGTATGTGTGCCGTTACAACTGTAATTATTGCATTACTGACCTTGTTGGCTTGAGGTCTTTTCAATAGGTTGTAATTATCACTGCTGCGTTTGCCCTGACTTTTCTAGGTATTAACAATGGAGGTTTTGTTTTCTTACTCCCCCTGTTGTTCAAGTAAAAGTGGGCTTAAAGGAAAAGGTGTGCTTGCTGAGGGTGTGTGTGCACAAATCCATATCTGCGACCCCATTTGGTCCTGGTGTGAAGAGCCGTCTCGGTGATCTGATCACAAGTGGTCAGGTGTAAATGGGATCCAAAACGTTTTGTGATCCTATCACTAATGTGGAGGTGGTAAGAAACACATGTGGCTTTATATATAAATATAAATAAATATAAAAATAAGATTTATTTATTTATGTATCTGGTTTTTTTATCAAGACGTACTGCTGCATATTGAAATAATGAGTAAATTATGTTGTCACAAATCTATCTATCTATCTATCTATCTATCTATCTATCTATCTATCTATCTATCCTATCGAGCGTATCCTATCTTCCTCTGTGAAAAAGGTTCGTCTTTCAAGGACTGACACAAATCTACACTAGACTGAAATATGCTCTTCTATCTACATACACGCTGGTTTGCCCAGTTGCATGAGCATCTTTTTCTTTGTCCTGGCTGAGTGGATGAGGCAGGTTGCTGGCAGAAAAGGGACATCAAGGAGGTAGATTTTGAACTTTCTACATGCTACAAGTCATTTTGATCAATGTCTGCAGCAGCACCCACTAGCTGGAGGGCAACAGGAACTGCTGAGAGATGAATTCCTCTATTTGTGTGAAGGTCTGCACTAATGGTATGTGTGCACCAGCGACTCGGTTTTATTCTTTATCGCGCTGCGTGAGAGTATAGGTATGTTAGCGGTCACACCACTCAAATAAAATATTCCCAGTCTCTAATAAGTGTCTTTCACAACTGCTTTTGTAGTGGCTAACAAACCTGATGTGCTAATAAAAGAGTAGACGGTTATCATTGTACTTTATGCAGGAATAAAAGCGCCATACTCCTGGCTGCACAGGACAAAGTCACCTAGATCTTTGTTCCCCTTTCTTTCCCACTGCTTTTAATGCTTTAATAAATTTGGTGCGCTGAAAAACATTTCCTTGAAAGCCGTACATTTGTATCAGCAGCACAATCAGCAGAATAAGACTTCTTATTCCAAGAATCCTTACAATACTGTAATCAAACTTTACCGCCAATTGCTGCATTTTTCATTAAACCAAAGACTTTGGAAAGCAATCTCTGGTGCAACATGGGGAACTAACCTAGAACACTATTAGGTTTGAGGTTACTATTAGGTATTTCACCCCAAAATGAAAATCTTGCACATTCCAAACCTTTACTATTTTACTTTTTTCATGATGCACATCATAAGATGTTAGACATTTTCTGCTTTCCATACAAGGATTTCTACTTCCAAACAACAACAAACAAGACAAAAAAATCTCTATAGAAGTATCTTCTAAAGTCATATTATAGCTTTGTGTGAGAAACACAATGAAATTGAAGTTTACTGGTAATTTTCCATTCTATCATACTTTTAAAATCTCATTTGTGGTTGTGTATGGTTGCAATTGCCATGTGATGTGAGAACCAGTGATGTTGTAATATAAAACCTGGCACAATATGCCTAAAGGCACCATTTTTCAATTGAATACAAGTGCATTTACAGTTTGCGAGCTCATTTTCCATTTTAACACACTTCTGTGCAACAGTCAAAAGATAAGGAAAGATACGTAGTAATTATGTGTTTTACATTTGTTTAGATGTATTGCTATAAATCTATATTTTGATCAAATGTTTGAAATTAAGGGAAAAATTAAGTGTTAAAGAAAACTATTAATTAGGAGTAGTGAGCAGAAAACAGCCAATAAACCAGCCAGAACATCCGAGCAACTACCCAGCAACACCATAGTAAATTCCTTGGGGGTTGTGTGCATTACCATTTGCACATGCAACATGTATTACATTCTAAATTAGGTATCATAAATTAGGCTAATGAATGTCTTTTTTTTCCAACAAATTTGTTCATCTTGGTTAATGCTCATTTAAAAATATACTCTTGTCTGATGTTAGATCATGTTAGTACTTATTGATGCCACATCAGTTTATTTTGATATTAAAAATTATGTGGGCCATGAAGATTTTGTTGCTTTAGTAATGAACGCACATGTCTTTCACAATATTACTGTATTACAGTCATTTTGGATCAATAAATTCGCTTTGGTGTGCATAGAGACATCTTTAAAAAAAAAAAAAAAAAACGTAATTATCCCAAACATTTCATCTGTAGTGTACATACAGTAAAATAATGAGAAAAACCTTTGTCACCTTTTGTCAAGTCATGTACTGTCCGATTGTGTCAAGGTCAATATATGTCTTCAAATATCTGACAATTTTACATTTTTATTATACAGCAAAGTAAGTTCAGCTTTTGAAATGTGATGTGGGGCAACTCCCTAAAACTTTATTTATGTCAAGATAATTGACTTCAGGCTGTTGTATTACTAGAAAAAACAATGTACACCGAGATGGTAACATGGCCACAAAGCAAAGTGGCTGTTAGATTTGTGCAATATTTTTCTAATTATTCAGGTGTTCATTACTGAAGACATTGATCAGTTGATGTATTTCATGGCATTTGTTAGGTTTTTATCCTTAAAATGCTCTTGTGCATAGGACTAATTTCTTACGCATCTCATTTCCAAAATGTAATTTTAGAGCTAGTAGGAGTAGGAGGCTTGACGTTATTACAGACAGTGAAAGAAAGAAAAAGCAATACATTTATGAAGGCTGTGTGAGTGACCTGAGCCTCAACAGAGTTCGACAGCAGCGTTTTTACTAATAGCAAAACTGTAAGATGAACTGCTTCAAGAACAGCACCGTTACTACCTCACTACTGGGAAATGCCATGAAGTTCTTCAGCTGTAACAATATTTATGTTTGCGCATGTGTGTCTGTACTGTATGTATGTGTACATTTGTATGGAAGCGTACTTTACATCGGAAAAAAATAAATAAATATCTTAATGGGAAAAATGTGTTTGTCATTTTTATCATGTTGTTTGTTTTATTTAGGTTGTAAGGTTTGCAATAATTGAAAACATTTGGTTACTGTAGCCACGCGTTTCCTGAAAATAATTGGACTAATCTTAGAACGTTCATCGGCCAATCAGAACCAGAATATCCTGCTTAGCAACACCCTAATAAGAATCTAGCAACCACTAACAGCATGGAAGCCTTGCATCTGCAAGTTTTCCAAACCATATAAGACTTATTTAAAGTTTGAAACTGTGGTCATTTTCGGGACAAGAGTTCATCTTGGCAAACCTTAGTTTTCTTGTTTATTATGGTTTCAATAAACTGTTTTTTTACCCGCTTTCTGCATCCATATGTTATTTATTTAATTTGATCCCACAGTATTTGACTTTATCATGCTGTATCTCATGCCACAAAAGTAGAGTAGGATACTAAGAATGTCACTGTCTGTATGAATAGTTTTGCTCTGGTTTGTATGAGATATGTCATCACCTTTGGGAGGAACAAATTTCCACTTGAGTAGACAATAAAGATTTTTCAGACTCCCAGAGACACATTTTAATACAGTAAAGTGTTCAGTAAAGAGCTGCCGACCTTTAGATGGGAAGGACACATAAAATGTATCCTTACAGCATTCTGTTCTTTAATACAAAAGTAAAAAAGAAAAAAATCCAGGTAAACACTACATGCCTGTTCATTGTGGCAGAAACTCATATTTTCAGAGGCTTATTTTGCGGCTTGAGCGATTAGACCAGGTATAGAGAGAGAGAGACTGACTCCTCTACACAGCTAGGACACACAATAAGTGAGGAGGGACAAGGACACGCGCATGATGGAAAAGTATCTCTTGATGAATTGATGGGTAGTGCGATTTTGCTTATTTCATTTTAGGAAAGGAGGGAAATTATCAGCCAGGAGTGATTTTCAAAGCCCAACTCACCTTGCAGCGGACTCCTTTCAGGGAAACAGTTTATTTGAAAACACAGTGATTTAAAATAGTGGGTGATGGATTGTGATTAGGGCAGTAGATTTGTGACAGAAGTCATTTCCTGAGGCAAAGTCATCCAAAGATTATGAAAGAACGATGTTTTTACCTCAGAAAGCCTTGACCGGTTTTTGAAGTCCTCATCTGGTGCCATATTCAGCCAAATCTAATTAAAACTAGCCCTTCGATGTCCTGAAAACATGTATCATTAGTCTAACTTTGAGTAGTTTCCATTTATGTGGATTTTTATAATATAGTATTGGATAATTGACAGGTAATGGACAACATGTGTCGTTTAAGGCCGTTTGTGAGTACCAGCAATATTTTCACTTTTGAGTTTTAAGGACGTTTAAAGTAACGTACTGCACCTATCGATCATCAGGATGGGGCGTTTGAGAAATGTAAAGAGTTTTGGTGTAGATGTTGCCTTGAGCCACTTTTTCTGGCACTTAAGTTCCCAAATACCAGGATGAATACAACGTCCTGATAATCATAATGAGAAAAAAAAAAAAAAGAAGAAAAACACATTTGTTAAAAGACTTTATTGAAAAGAAACGGTTTTAAAGTGTATAATTTTGTAGTATATTAAATGTTCATTTATTCCCTGTTATGCAAAGCGAATTTTTTCAGAATCATTACTCTATTATTCAGTGGTCCCCAGTGCTCCTTTTTCAGAAATCATAAAAAATGCATCACCATTTGCAGAAAAATATTAAGTAGCAAAAACTCTTTTTAACATTGATAATAACACATACATTATTAATAATTGAGCACCAATAATATTTCATAATAACTGGAACCTCATCAGCATTTTAGAATTATTTCTGAAGGATCGTGTGACACTAAGGAATGGAGTAATGATTATGAAATTTCAGCTTTGCATCACAGTAATAAATTGCATTTTTAAATATAAAAATATATTAAAATGCAAATTAAATTGCAATTAAAAATCCATATAGTTTAAAAGTTCTTTTAAATGGTCCAATTGTAACTATTCCTGCCCCCCCCCCCCTATTTTCTGCCTTTTACTGTATTTTTAAACTAATAATACAGCCTTATGAGCATTTGAGATGTCTTTTCAGCACCTAAAAAAAATCTTATACAACTTTTGACCCTTGGGCCAAGTTAGGTTTACACTTTGGTTAATGTGAAAATTACCATGTCATGTGGTGCAACCCTCCCTAAACGTTCTGAATTCCAGTTATTACTGTTAATGAAGTAAACAGTTGGATGGTGTTTAGAAAAAATTACACATTTACCTTCAAAAACGTATTTTAAAAACTTATGTTTACACTCACTTGTGTTCAAGGTATGAGGGAAATATGTTATTACCCTTTTTTTATTGATGCTGACATCAGAGCCATTAAATCTGAGCTGTCCTTGGAAAAAAGCATAGATGAAACGAACAGGAACACAAAGAGTATTATGTCTAGGTAATTTTCTTTATCGTGAACTCTTGTATTTGTCATTGACCCCTACATAGTAACAATGAGCACTCTTCTGTACATTATTTGAGGTAGAGTTTGCACTAGAAAAGAAAAAAATTGTATATAATTGTATGACCTTTTGTGCATCTGAGAAGAGATTTTATTTTGGCGGCCTCGACTTTGGGAACGCTGTTTCTGGTGGGACAAACTGTAATGGTTTTAGCGCATGCTGTTTTGGAAAATGGGTGTTTTAGACTAATGTAATTGAATGTGGATTGCTTGGGATTTACTTCAAGCTAGCACAGTTTTCCCCTCCGTCAAGCACAGATATGGAAAATGGACACAGCAGGCCAACAGTTCCTCCATGTGTAATGTGCCACCCGACCTTAACGGTACTGTTTCCACAGCAGAGCTCCTCTCAATCCTCTTTCCCTGCCTCTTGCAATCTCCACAGGACAGAGATTTCTTGGATTTATACAAACAGATATCTCGGAAAAGTAGTCTAGCATGCTTCTCCTCCGCTCCTTAAGCTTCTTTCCTTTCTTTGCCGTCTCCGGTGGGAAGATGGATGGGTTTGCCCTGGGTGGCAGGGAAAGAATTATTGCTAATATTTTCATGATCTGGGGCAATATTGTCATGACTTAACCTTTCTTGTGTGGAGGAGAGGAGGCACACGGTTTGGCTGGTGCTGAGGCAGCAGGGGCGACGGGGAGGGGTTGGGTCCGTGTGTATTTACTAACTGTATCTCCATCCATCAAAAGCCAGCCTGCGTTGTCTCCTTCTGTCCATCAAAGTCCTTTCTCATTGGCGACTCACTTCCTCAACTGTTTCAGCCTCCCTGCATTTACGATATATGTGCATGATTTAAAAACCTGCGGCTCTAGTGGGTCCTTTTACCCCTCAGATTTTTTTTTCTTTCCGGTCCTTTTCTCGCTATTATTATTACTGACCCCCGGTATGGATATATATAATAGTGTATAATAATATAGATTAAAATATATATATATATAGGTTTTTTCGTGTGGGTCTCTTGTCCCTCTTAATCCTCACCAAGGCTGCATTTGATTAGAAATACAGTAAAAACATTAATATTGTACAATATTATTAAAAATTTAAAACACACTTTTTCTAGTTTAATCTATTTAATTTGTAATTTATGTATAAATAAATGTATACATAAATGTAATTTTTTCCCAAAGCTACATTTTCAGCAGCCATTACCCCAGTTTTCAGTCTCATATGATCCTATAGAAATCATTTGAATGTCACCAATTCGTCACCCAGTAACATTTACTTGTTTCCTAGATTATGATGATAACAGTCCTTTAGATTAACTTAGTCCCGGATCTTTTTTTGGATCTTTTGATCATATTACGGTTTTTGAGAAATCAGAGAATCTTTCGAGAAGTGGTGCCCTTTTTTTTTCCCTTAAAAGATTGGTTTCACCCCACAATAAAATTTGCTTAAAAATAGTATTCACTTTCAGGCCCATTCAAGATACACAAGTTTTGTTTTCTTCATCAAAACCGATTTGATAAAATGTAAGCATTACTTGCTCACCAAGGGATCTCTTCCAGTGAATGGTGCCGTCAGAATGAGAAGTCCATTGTATAAAAATATCAAATAATCCATCCCCTCCTCACCTCACACATCCACCAACATATTTTGTTAGAAACATATTTGTTTTTGAACTGATGTTTTTGCTTGTAAACGGTGGCTTAATCTGTGCATATTTTCTCTCCTGAATTCAGAACAGACTAATTTTTTCCACTGGAGAAGCCATAATCATATTAGATGACTTGGCAATGGGTTTCAAAATATTAATAATGGTTGACTCTGATGGACGGAGTCACGGAGGCCTCCTTATGTATATTAGATGTTTTTAGCACGTGTTTTTGGATCTCATTCTTTCTGATGGCACACCCTCACTCAGAGGATCCATTGATGAGCAAATTATGTAATGCTACATTTCTACCAAATCTGTTCTGAAAAGGAAACAAACTCATCTACATCTTGCCTAGTGTTTGTTGATTTTGAGCAAATATTCAGTTTTGGGTGAACTTTCCTTTTAATAGGGACCCTGTGCCCCACTACTGAAACGCTAGAAACACCTCTGCTGTCCTCTCGTTTCACTATCTTCATCCCCTTCTCTGTGCTGTCCTCTGTTTTTCTCCGATTTCTATCTCTCCCTCGCTCCCGGTGCAGGCTGGTACGGCTGTGTAATTTGAGCATGCTGGGCAGTCTCTGCTGAATGTTGATGGAAGGATGGGGCCATATATTGAGAGGTTACATGCTGTCCTAGTTGCCCGGGCTGCATGGATCAGTAACACCTTGTTTGATAGAGAGGAAGTGCAAATGAGTGTAAAGAGATGGGGAAGAGTACTTTAGATTTATCCTTAAGGCAGATTACAAAGATGGAACCCCTTTCTTTCTCTCTCTCTCTCGCTCTCTCTACCGCTAGAGTCGACTCCATTCACACCTGAACTAAGGCCTGTTTTCTGCCTCAGTTCACATGTGCTCATGTGTGTTGTTGTTCTTGTTTTCTGAAGCAGATAAGTGTGTGTATATGTCATGTTAGTGCACTACATGATAGGTAATCATTGTCTACCTCATCTGTCACAAACTCACACAGTCACAAGTGTTAGAAACAGCATTGAATGTAGCACATACAATCAGATTTTAGAATCAGAACTCTTTTACGAGTCTTTGTTTTTTTTTTTGCATAAAAAAGGCATACACTGACTTTTAATTGATTATCTTGCTTAATTAACCAGTCAATAAATGAATGAATAAATAAATGCAAACTAATCAAAACAAGGATATATTATGTTAGTATCAAAATACCCAGATAAGAGGGCAGTTATTAAAAAGTCTGATAAGTATCATACTTTGTAATAACCCCTCACTTATCTGGATATTTGATGCCTATCTTTTGTTGTCATGATTTAAGTGTTTTATTTTCATGCACTGAAATAAAAACAAGTGTAGAAGCAATTTCTAAAATTACTAGTCAATTTCATGAATAATCAAACAAATAGCAAGAAGCACATTGAATTAAACGTGATTTTTTTGAAGTAGAAATACTGAAATCATGTACTCCAATAATCATTGTTTTATATACAACTTTAAAACATTTTTTTTAACAGTGTGTGTAATTTTAAAACGCATGATCAATTTAAAATGGTTATTTATTCATTCATTTATTCAAACAACATCAGATAAAAACATACTGGATGGATGGATCATCCAGTGTGTTTTCATCTGATGTTGTTTTCCTTCAACAGTTCAGTCAAAACAGAAATTAACATCAGACTTTCAACTATTACTTACAATGTGAATTTAAAATGTGCATGAATCACATTTTACATGTTATGTAACTGTAATATACATTCTGTAAGTATGTCTTGTTAGACTTTTACGTGCAGATTAGCAATAGACTGATGTATATCAATTAAATTGTATTAATATTTTGAGATTCCGTTGTTTAATTGTATTGCATATACATATATAAAAATTTTTGCTAGATGCTGATTTTTAATTTGATATTCAAATAACATTTAGTGGATGTACAGGACGTGATACCTGCTGTACTGTATCCAACCTCAAACCGATAATATTTGTTTTGCTATACAAATTGCTTTTCAGTAATAAAATGACCCTCTGAGTAACATAATTAGTAATTCATTTATATATGTAGGTGGCACTTTGCAATGGCAATTACTCTTGATCTTTGCCACACCCAGAGAAAAATGGTTTTCATCCATGTGCATGCACTCACATATCCAAAGTTCAGCAGATTTATACTCACAAGCAGACGGTTTTAATAGTTGTAATGTTTTCGTCTGTCTGCGTGTGTGTGCTTTGCGTCCACCCGGGGACAGCAGCAGTAGTGCTAATGATATTAAGCCAGGGACAGATCTGCTCCATGTCTGCAGGCCTGCCAGTCAGCTGGTCTGGCCCCTCAACCACTCTCCACTAATCCCATCCTCCTCTCCACCAGAGACAGGAAGAAATCTAATAAATAAATGAGAGGATGCACGAGGAAAAAAAATATATAAATTACGTCCTCGCTTCTCGTAAACTGTTCCCAACTTCCAGTAGACAGGAGGGCGGAGCCTGGGAGTGGAGGAGACGAGAGGAGGAGAAAGAGAGAGTGTGTGTGTGTGTGTGTGTGTGCTTGAGAGAAAGAGAGAGAGAGTGTGCGGGAAGCGCTTCTATCCTTCCCTCAGCCGGGGTAGCTCTCGAGACTTGGCGTCGAGGTGTTTTTAATTGATTTTTGATTAGCCAGACATGGGGGGTGTCCATTAGCAGGGGAGGGATAAAACCAGAACAAAAAAGAAAGAGAGAGCGTGCGCGAGAGAGATACACTGAGTATGAATAAATGAATAAATAGAGGCCCGGTTTTGAAGAGCATGATACCGAAGCACAGGGTGCTTTCACGTTGTCTCTCACACTGCTTAATTGACTGTAATATTTTACTTAATTAGTTGCAATTAACCTCAGGTTCAAGATACTCAGCGGCTGATGAAGAAGGTGAGAACTTCTCTCAAATATCTTCATGGCAAATTGTGCGAACATCAGCTCACGCACACGCGTCTGTTTACAGGAACCCACAAAGGTGAAACTGTGTTCAATAAACAGGAAACCAACATGCTAATGCAGTGGTTCTTAACTAATGGGTCACAACCCAAAAAATGGTCACAGGATATAGGGTTATGGACAGAAGGTGAAAAGTTAAAAGCAAATAATCGTGTGCAAGCAACTGAATAAGCACACCTAGTTAGCAAAGATAAACTAGCTTGTCAATTTTTAAAAGTAAGCAGTAACACTTTTAGTGTCTTTTGTTGTTAATGTCAAAGGCTGTGCGTCCTAATAAACGCTGCAGTAAATGCATCTGTCACTTCGTAGAGGCTATTAGATGCAAACATGGACAGGTTGTGTTACATTCCCTCACCCTTGGACAAAACTAAGCAGAGTAAAAGAAAATACAGGCCAGACTTTATTATATATGAACTTGAAACGAGGATAAACATGTTTGAGTCTGTTTTGTGTTATGAATTATTTGCTGCTGATAACATAAAACTATTGAAATTCAAAAGAAAATGTCAGGGTGACACTACAGTACTGATATCATAATCAAGACAAAAGCATCACAAAGGGAAATTCTTGAAAAGAAAACCTTAAGTACTTTGAAATAATATTTTATTATTATTTTGCATACACACTACCATTAAAAATTTGGGTTGGCAAGGATTTCATTCATTCATGTATATATTTATTTATTTATTTTAAAGAAGCTCCTGATCTCACCATTGTATTTTTTGAATCAAAAATACAGTAAGAAACAGGATACGTAAGCCATGATTACATTTTTAAATACTGTTTGTCCTATTTGTGAATCTATTTTAACAGAAATTTATCCTTGTGATGTGAAAAAGCCTAAATATTCAGCAGTCCTTTAGCGCTCCATCTTCCCTTCAGAAATCAGTATAATTGCTGATTTTTCTTATTTTAAATTATTAGATATTATAATTTTATTTAATTATTATTATTAGTAGTATTGTTATTATTTTAGAAGGCCCCTTGCAGACCCTGCATACTGTTTTTAGACTCCCGCAGAAATGTAATGGATGTGTAATGTATCATTTTTTTTTATCTTATATCTTTGGGCCTGCTTATTTGCATTGGAATTCATTTTTTTTTATAACAACAGTGTTTGTTAGGTAATACTAATTACATTCAGTATTTGATTTTTGTTGTTTTTGGTTGTGTGGTTGTTTGTTGTTTGTTGTGAAATCTGAGTCCCTGCCAGCAAAACCAGCTGAGAACCTCTCGTGCTGATGTAATGTCTTTGAATATTCATGAAAGTGCTCTCACTCACAAGCACGGTGAGTTCAGACTGATAATTCACACATTTGCATGGCAAAAAATATTGCAGCCCAAAAACTGGCAAACCGACACATTTTCATTGTGAGCAACGCCGGTTCTGTGCCTTCATTTAGACTGACGGCAGACCCACGTTTATGAGGTTCACTGGTTTTCCTTTAGTAGCAAAAGAAGCGAGGCAGTTGTGGGGAAATCAGATACGGCGGTCACGCTAGATTTGCACTTTGAGTGTATTTTAGCTTGTAACTTTAAAACCCATTTCTGCTTCCCTGACTTTTCGTGTCTCTTGATATACCCTACTCATCTGGCCAGATCAGCCGGTCCCAGCCCACTTAAATACAGACACCGACCTGCAAACGTAGACACATTCTTACACTCGTACACGCATATGCTAGCAGAAGCCTGCTGCGCTCCGCTAATATGCACCACACAGGTGGGAGCGAGCGCAGAGGAAGATGAGTGAAGTAAAGAAGTGATGATGGCCGTAGAGCTGAGAGATTACAGCGTTTACTGCTTATGGACATGTGCTTTGGGGGTCTCGCTTCTTCACTAATTGTAGCTCATGACTAATTGGTGTATTAGCGAAACATGTAGCAAGGTGCTTCCGAAGGCTTCAGGGGACACCCGGAGCTCATTAGACCCTCATATTCCGGCCAGAGGAGGTTGTTTGGAAAAATAAAAGAACTCTTTCAATTGGTCAGGTGAGGATGGCAATTAAGAAAGTGCATCATTTTTGAAATCAGAGGAAATATCGTCTCGTGTTGGCGTAATTTACCTCGGTCTCCGATGCCTTACATCCAATTATCACTGATCCACCGCAATTCAACCCACAAAATGTTGCTTCGGCACCCACGGAAGGCATGGGGAATTATGGAGGACTTTTTTTTTTTTTTTTTTTTCCCCCCCCCCCCCCCCCCCCCCCGTCGCTCGTGCTTCCGAATGTTGTTGGCTATCTCAGCACAGCTGTCACACGGTAGTTTATAAGTCCTGGGAATTTGTTTGACTCCGGTTAATGCGAGCAGATTGGAATCTGCTTTGTGTACCTTGACCCCCGACAGCGTGGACCAAATTGTTTGAGAGATGGTTCTAACAATTCGGCCTGTGATTATCCCCATCAAGCTCCATCCCTCCACAGGTCGCTTCTCTAGCAGGCAGAGTTAATAGCTGGAGTGTTTGACATGATGAGGCAAAGTAGGCCATTGTTTGGGCTGAATGGATATTAGAGTGGGGATGCATTTAAGGCCATCACTTAGGTCTGGCGCTTTTTTATTCAGTCACTTAAAGCAATTCATTGATGTGATTCGCCAGAACGAAACAGAGTTGTAGTGAAACTTCTCTCTCTTTGAAAGGAGGTCCTACCGTTTGACCCCATTCAGTTTGAAGCAATTGTACTATGGAAATAGAAACATTGTTGCATGGAAAGACAAACAAGTGAAAAATTACTGAGCTAAACAGGCTTGGTGAGACATGAATGTGGTGGTATTATATTTTCTTTCTAATGCCTAATGTTGAATTGGTGAGAGATTCCAGGCTTCTTCACGCCGCCTTCATTTCATCATCCCACTATCCGGCTTCAATGTCTACTTCAATTCTTGTCTTTCAACAATATCTCCAGCAGGACCACATTGATCCCACTAAAACTGTCTCGGTTATCCTCCCCGACCAATTTACCAGCAGTAAAACTAATATTGTCTTTAATCAGATGCAATTAGGGCTCCAAGTTAAGATCTCCTCCCAATTAAAACTCATTAGGCCCTTAATGACATTAGAGGGGTTTTCTGTTGCCGCTGCTCATTTAGGCAGCTCAGTGGCAGGGTGTGGGTGTTGTCAGGCAAATCGGAGTGACCCTATGGGCTGATGATTGCATACAACACTGGCTCCTCACCAGCTCGTGGCAGCCAGTTAAGCTGCTGCTAGACTTTATAATTGGATGTGTGTTAGTAGAGACATGGAGCCAGCTGGACTGTGAGTTCTCTCTCCTCTATAACTTCCCTCCTTATATTATATTTTACATGCTTTTCTGCTTCTTTACCCCGTCGAGACCACCCACATCGTTGTCTCTGTTTGCTCAATATTCTTTGTCTGGCATCTGTGTCTAATATACTAATATTGGACACTTACATTCCAGCTCTCACTTATTTATGAGGTCATGGTGTGCATGAGGACAAGGGCAAACAGTGGTGCCATGTGTTGTCGAGAGCATTTCTGGGTGCTGTCCATGGTTCTGAATGAGACGGTTGGATTGCAAAGGCCCTGATATACTCTCTTTTTCGCTCTTTGCTTAGGGGTTAAAATAAGTTTGTATGGAAGCTTGTTTCCACCATGGAAAGAAAA
>JADLZN010005774.1:0-23852 GCA_018155175.1 Sinocyclocheilus anophthalmus
GCTTGAAGCACCGCCATCGTGTGCAGTGAAGCAACAGCCAGACCTGCTGCCTTGGGGGGCGTGCTTGCTAGTTCCAATTTCATTAGATGTACTTTTAAAAAGGCCACGGAGATGCAAGGAGGTGGAGTGTGATGTTGTAGAGAACTGATGGGTCTTCATCCATTAGGGTAAGATAGTAGCAGCGGAAATAGCGTCTCCGTTCTTCCGGGGGGCATCTCGCGGTGCGGGAGGGGGAGAGTTTGTCTTTGCACCCCCGGGCTCGACTCGCCATTGGTTCGAATTCGCATAATTGGTATGCTGAAACCGATGGATGCGTGGGGAAAGTGCTTCTTCCATTCATGCTCGATCTCAGTATGGGATCGAGGAAAGGAAGCCCACCTGAGCTGGAGGTTTATGGGGCGGCCAGGAAAGGATAACGTGTTCAGTGCGAGACACCGAGCCTCCTCAATGACCACGGCCACTTTCGCTTCTGCCGCTTCCATTGGCAAGTGCAAGTCTTGCCGGTCGGCGACCCCATAACCGCTAAGCATCTCCTCCATAACTCAGTAGGGAGGCTTTTCTGTTCCTCAGCAGATGAATGTCTCCAGTCCAGTCTCTTCGTTCACTCTTTCAGTCTATAGTGTCCATTTCCTGCTCTTTTTTGGGCTGAACCCAGCAGAGCACTGGCGCCCGGATCAGACGATGTTAGAGAGGAACATCATCCTCCAGTGGGCGGTCTCTCGACCCGCCTGATGAATGACGCGTGAAGGAAGTCCGCTACCTTCCCTAGACTCATCGGCCAGGTACCACCTGGGAGATCCCCCACGACATCATTCCTCCCCGTGCCTCAGCAGCCAATCAAAAAAAAAAATAAATGGTCCGTGACCCTCGGGGGGAATCAGATGGGCAGCACCCTCTTGGACTACTGAAAAGAGGTACACAAGAGACGGATTGTTTTTTTTCTTTTCCTTGGAAAAAAAAAAAAAAAACAACAACTAAAAAGAGAAACAACTATGGAACAATGCACGCGCATTGCGCACTCCCTGCGAGTGGATCCTCGTGCAGGGATGCTCCATCGGGTGCGGAGACTTTGGGGGTTGTCAAAAGGCTGCTACACTCGATGGCACATACGGCTGCGTTTCTAACTTGCCTCTCCATCATTATTGCTGATTCGGTTCGCATAATAAATAGATAGCTCTTAACTGTTTCCATTGAAAACTGTCACGCGTGGGTCAACAGACATGATGCAAGTGAGGGAAGAAGAAAGAGAATGCTTTGTAGCTTCCCGAGCGTCCGTATTATAACTGTCCTTACTGAGTGTCTGCACTCAAGACACTGATTGGTTAGTGACGTCATTTCCTGTGCGCCAACCAACGGTGGTTTTTTTTGCAATGCTATCTTCAACCCGGTCACGATAGTCGTATCCCTCCATTTAAAGTCGGACCCCTAGAGGACACGCATGGTTCAATTCCTCCATGACGGGAACAGCATTTAAATAAATAAGGGCTGTAATGTTTTGTGAATTGGTAATTGGTTATTGTCCCTATTTACTGTGTGTTCTATGTTTAGTCTTTTATGGTATCATGAGTCGTGGAGTAAATGTGATGACTGCATGCTGTTACACTGTGGAAGCTTCGGTCACAAAAATAAATTCATTTTATGTGTAAACATACCTGCCAATAAAAACTCATTCTGATGCTGATTCTGATTTTAGACCCCCGATGGAATTCCATGGTGTTTCTGGATCAGGACATAAAAGAAGTAGCTGGGTCCTGTGGCATGGTCGGTCTTAAAAATGTTGAACTAAACCGTTCAGAGTGAACACCATAGGCCACATGACATAGATCTAGTTATGTTATTATTCAATTATAAAAAGGGCACGAGGAGACGCGAGCAAAAAACATGGAATTGAAAAAGAGTTTACGCTAGATTGTTTCACCCTGATGCAGTAAACAGTGCCATCCGTGATTTGAGAGATCCTAGCAGGTGTCTCATGTAGGTTGATCGACCCACTCAATATGTTGTGGAAATGTCTCTTTTCTTGCTCCATGTGTGACAAATTATGGATCCGCATGTCAGTACTGCAGAGCTCGGTTCTCGGATCTCGGGCAATTCACTGACGGTGTACAAAACACTGAAGGACCTTATGAGACGAAGCATCTATTCTGCCATCTAAAGTGGATCTACAAAGATAATAATCCACTGGAAATTTATTTATGCTAACATAGTATAAAGCCTAAGTTCTATTTATATTGAAGTGGAGGGCGATCTTTCATTTTGATCAGCTTAATTTCTTGAATGTCAATTCAGGGTTATCAACAATCATGAATAACATAAAATAAATGATAGGGATTCTTTGCTTTTTATAATGTTGATTTTAATGTCAGGAAGTCTAACGCACACAATCTTTTATCATCTTATGAATACTATGCCGGATACTTGGCTCGGGGTAAGTGTCGTCTGTTGGTGATTACTGACGTGGTAAATGCTGAGTGTACTATTGCTGCACTCGAGATTGTTGGGTTTCTGAGTTGAAAAGATACTGCTGATGCTGTTAATCAGGTGTTTTCGTCACACATTTACATTGTTCTTCACGTCTGTGCTGCTCTAGGTGATAAACCGGGGTACACTGAGATTTAAAACTCTAGCAACAATATTACTCTGCGTCTGAAATCAGATATTCACTGAGCAGGTGCTTCTCGCGGGACCATAAAAGGGACCATGGGAACACGGACAGGAGTAATGTTCTATGCGATAAGGGATAAGTGGTATGAATTATATTAGCGCGGAGATGTACATTAGGTCGACACCTCTCTGTACAAAGGAAGGCGCATTATGTTACAGGGGGCGGGAGGTGAAACAAAGGCAAAACAGGACGATGACCAAGGGTACGGGCAGTGGGACTGATCGTCGTTTATATATGCAGCGGCTTCAGTCAAAGATGGAGAGGCTCTTGAGATGAAAGCCTCAGCATCCTCATCAGCACTGAGAGGAGGAAGGCCGGGACGAGTGTCTTGGGAGAAAGCACAGAGGACCGTCGCGGGAATGGGCGGTGGAAATCTGGGAGAACAAGAGGATGGGATGTTGTGTGTGAAATGAGAGATGAAGCACGTGAGAAAGCTGAGAATAAAAGTGATTCTTCAGTCAGAAACAGCATCGAGACACAAAAGCAGAAGCACAGATGAAACACTGAGCAAAGGTTTGGAGTGAATCCTGAACAGAATTGAGTGGAAATGAAAGAGATCTGGATTCTGATCAAAGCATTCAAAGCTTCAGAAGAGATGAAAACAGCAGAACTCATCCATTAGAGTCACATTTCATATCTTTGTGTTTCACTTCAATAATGTTTCACACTTTTCTGTCTGTGTTTAGTGATTTCTCAGAAACTCTTGTGACTTTATTAAATGAATCCAGTAGATAACATCATATCAGCTGATGAAGTGAGATCTGTGCGTGTGTTTTCATTGCTGTTGCTGGAAAATACTTTCATATATATTTGTAGATCTTTAACTTTAACCTGTAGAGGATGACACGTGACTGTATTACAGGGGTCAGAGGTCAATCCAGCACTTTATCTGACCGCACAAAGAGGAATATTGAATCTGTTTATTGTGTTCATTTGAGAAATGCTTGAGTTCCTTCACATAAATCTGGATTTGGTTTATTTCAAAGAGTTTTTTCACAGTATTTATCTGAATTACAATACATCTTGTTTCAAAGCCGCTTCACAGAGAACTGGTCAGTTTTTCTGCTGATTGAGAGCTGGGGTCATCTGAAGTCCTCTCAGGGTCAGCATCATCTCTTCTCAGTGTTGTGTGGCATCTGAAATGCTATAGTGGTTTGTGCATTTGTGTGTTTCTGTTTGCGCACAGCTTTTCCTGTCAAACAAATAATAAAATCAAAATATCGGGACGGGTTGGGAAATGTTGAGACCCTGTCGAGTTCTGATGCCTTACTTCCCATGTAGCACACATTGACCGCACATCACATCACAGACAGCCAGAGAGCTGCAGAAGTGAAGTTCTCCCTCTCTTTCCAGTTGTGTTTGTCTTGGTGTGGAGGTGAGTGGTGATGAGCAACATACTAAGCTACCTGTGCCTCGAATTTACTGCTAATTATCCAAAAGGCAAATATAGTTAGAGTGTGTCCACTTTCCTAACACTCCTAACTTTAATGGCTATGAGGGGAACCAGGTCCTAAGGTTTAGCGTAAAGTTTAGCTCAGGCAAATAGTCATGGCATATAGAATCAAATCAGCAATCAGAATCATACTCCAAGAGCTTTATTAACCAAGTATGTTGCACACACAAGGAAGTTGACTTGAACGACAGGACTTGTCCAGTGCGAAGAACAGTACAAACATAGTGCAGACAATACTGATAGGTTTAGACACATATATGAATAACCAGGTTGTATGTAATATAAAACGAATATAATAAGAAAAAAAGAAAAAAAGAAAAAAATTGAATAATGTACTATAGTACCGAAATAGAATATAGGAAAAAATGTAATTGGGTGAGATCGGATGAGGTACAGACTATGTTTAATTAGCTGTTTCTGAATATGATATGTTTACAAAGTGTGCCTTTAAATAAATCATACTAGTTAGTGTGCGTGATGGACATGTAGATTAGAAAGCTTAATGATTGTTAAAAAGACTGAGTAGATACTGTGGGAGAAAAACTTTTTCTTGTGCCTGGCGTTCGAGTGGTCAGGTGTCTTAGGTATCTGTAGCACCCGACCAGACGGCAACGAGATTCGAAGATGGAGGATTCGGGCTTGGTGTGGGAGTGGGTCCAAGTTGCTTTTTTTGTTGAGCCCTTGTTCCGGCAGGGCTCTGGGATGGTATATATGAGGCAATGGGCAGAGGAGGCTCATAATCCTCCTAGCATGCCTGCCGGTTTCCGTTGTTCGTGCTTGATGTCTGATCTTGATAGCTGAACCAAAGCCAGACAGTAATAGCGATGAGCACAGTACAGACTCAATGATGGCAGAGTAGCACTGTTTACAGCACTCGTGGCAGTTTGATTTCCTCAAGCTGGCCAAGGAAGTACAACCTCTCTGTGCCCTTTTTTTTGCAATGGAGTCGATTTGAGTGTCCCACTGTCAGGTTCCTTGATACTATATGTGTGGTGCCATTAACCTGAATGACTCCCGGCAGGCACAAGTGCTGTCCATCTGGTGGAGATGGGTGGGGAATAATAGCCCAGGTGGTTATTCCTCATAAGTCGCACGATCATCTCCACATGTTTATTATTGTTAAGCTCCATGATGGTGTAGGAGCTGGTTGCACCAGACAGCCCCCCCCCCCCCCCCCAAAAGCTCTTGAACCTCCGCTATTCGTGCTCAGCAGGGACTCGTTCTCGCCCCCGTTCGGATCAGTCGATATTAGGTTACTCTTCTATTATCTAAGAATAAAAAGAGGATCCGAGACTGTCTATGTTCCGTCTGCTGCGAACTATTACAGGAGCTGACAATAGGGGTCACTAGGAGGTGCAGTATTCGTGTAAAGAGCAGAAGCAGCAGTGCTGTATATGTGCTACCACACACTCCCTGGGGGGCCCAGTGTTCTTGATGTTTCTGAAGTCGTTCCTGAATGATGGGTTTGCCCAGTGCTCGCCCTCCCCTTTTTGCCGCTGTCCTAGTTGCGGAGCATTCTTCAAGCTACCGTGCCCTCACGTGACAGACGGAGTGGGCACGCGAGAGCAGTGGGGGTGAGTTTTGTCTGATCGATAAGTGCAGGTATGGATGGGTATTGAAGGCCGACGGACTGTCCACCAAGAGTATGCCTCTGAGACGTTCCTGCAGTCGTCGAGGTGTGGACAGGGTAATGCAGGCCCAATCTAGCGGTCGAATGCAAGCAGCCATCAGACACTGTGTGAACTTCTGGTAGCTCAACGTGAATGAGGATCCCTAGCAATGGCTAATCAGTGCATGGCCATCACGGGGAGCTGGTAGTTCTCTAGGGACTCTAACTCTCCTCGTTCCAGGTGGTACCATCCACATGTTGATCGCATCCTCCACACTAGCGTGAGAGATGTCGCTGCGCTGCTCCCAGTTTGTGCTCTGTCCTGATTGGGTTTGCGTGGTGGGGGACCACGGAATCGATGGTGAAGGCTCCCTTTTGGTTCCCTGCCCCCTCACTTCGGCGTTTGGGAAGCAGCACGCGAACTTTTCACCACATCTCGACAGACGGTTGCGTTTTTTGAACAAGCACTGCGGGTTGGGCACGATGGGGGGCCAGCGTATGGCAGATCGCCATTACACTCCTGGAGAACAGGCCCAGGGGCAACGACCACGCTCTTGTTTCCGTAACTCTCTCTGCTTGCTTTTGATCGTATGGAATCTGTTCAGGGGCCGCCTGAAGTACCCGTACTCCTCATCCCATTCCTGTTTCACACTGTTCGGACCTCTGTTAATGATGCATCATGGGTGAGTGTCCTAAGTGCCCAGGCTTCGGGTTTGCGGGTTTGCGGAGCGAATGTTGCGTCTTATGGGTGGAAGGGGGGGGGGCATTCTTCTTGAGCGGTGGTGGGAAATGCGTAGTTGAACGGTAGGGACGGGGGCAGAGCACGCGGAGGGGGGGTGGGTAACCCGATCCTTTTTCACATCGCGGAATTCTGACAGTGGGAGAATCGTTATCAGCGCCCAGTGGGTTCGATGGCTCTTGGCGTGCTTCCTTGTCTCTCGGCCACTATACGATGTGGGTGGTTGGGGGTGTCATCTCCGATGATGCCGATGATTTGGCCGCCTGTCTGCGCTCCAGAGCGTGTTGGGGGCGGCGTGGGGAGAGGGGAGGTAAGCGTTGCGGAAAGCGCTTGGGTGCGCCAGCGGGGGCTGAGAGAAGGTGTTGGTGAGGGGCCACTCGACTCCTTTGTTAGTCTGGGCCGGGCCGGGGATACAGGGAGGGGCATCCCCACGTCGGAAGCATCCTCTTTGGCGTGACGATGCTGTTTGAGTTTCCCAGTAAACCACCATTTATCATTAATAAATGTTAAGAATGTCCTGGTAGGAATGCACATGTCTTCTCAGAAACTGATATAAGATGTTACAGTATCTGTTAGCTCGTCCAGATCGGTGGCAGCAGCGTCAAAGACGCTCCAATCAGTGAGGTCAAAAAAAGCTTGGAAGCCTGGGCAATCTGTTATCCTGTAGTGCCAATCTTTTTGCAGTCCTTAATACCGGTTTGGAGGCTGAGATTCCGGTTTCTGGCCTGTCTCGGTATATGGAAATAGAAAACCAAACAGTGTCAGAGAGCCCCAAAGCTGCTCAGTAAAAAAGAGGGGAACAGAGTGATAGTAATCATCCTTATAATATCTGTTAACAGTGATCCATCTAATTGCTGCGCTTCTGTGTGGGACACACTAATGAGGGCAAAGTGCTTGTATTTGTTTGGCATTTCAACGGGAGAGATTTGAAGAGTTTGTTAAAGTCTCCAAGAATAATAAAGAGAGTCTGGGTACCTTGGCTCCATTTCAAGTTATTGTTCGGGACCAGCTGTTGCATCGCGGGCGAGCTCGGACGCAGCGCTCCTGGGGAGAGCACACCCGTACACATTCAGAGAGATGCAAGATGAACAACTCCTGGCTGGCTCGTAGTAAATCGTTTTTATTTACATGTTTTAGGATGATATATGCCTCTAAAATTAGGAAGTCATACCTTTTCACGTTATTACACTCTGGAACACCAAGCTTTCGTTTATTAGTAGGTAAACCAATCCACCACACTCTTGGTTAATTCTCCCCCGTGTAACTTCTGAGGTCTCAATGCCTTCGACGCTCGGTGGAACAGCTGGAAGCCCGCAGATAAAAGCGCGTTGATCCAACATGAGCTTCAACGCAGCCAGTTTCAGTGAGAAGCACAAAGTGCGCAAAGAATGTTGAAAAGTCCATTGTAATGTGCGGGGTGGAGAAAAGTTCAATACTGTTGTTGTATGGATCATTTGTATTTACACTTCCCTCGAGAAGTGAATTCTATGGGAGCGACTATATGATGATTCCAAACGAAAAAGCCTCTAGAGCCGGGAAAAGAAAAAAATGCGGTTACCTTCCCAGGGCGCCGGGCGGCGTTTCCCTCTTCGTGCGTCGTGGGCACGCAGATGTCGTTGGTATGGAACAACACCGCATGTAGGGCAACGGAGTCCACTAGAAATGGTCCAAAACACAAGCGTGTCCGCAAATAATCAAAAACCTGGAAAAATTTGTCAGAAAAGAATGGACAAAACATCAGAACTTAAACAACCAAAACAATAGAAGAATTGCGGACGTCATCTTCATGCGGGATGCCATTTGCAGGCGCGCATGCGATGGGTCTGAAACCAAAATCCTCATAAGGTCCCAATCATATGCAGAATAGCCCTCATAGCATTAACGTTACAATAAGCACCAAATAATATCAAAACGAATTATTGGAAGTCTTGTGTGCAAAATGAGACAATTAATTATTGAAAATATGTCCCACTTTGTGCAGATCATTGGTATTCTCAATACCTACTTTTGCACAGTGTGTTGGCTTAAAGTTAGTTCCTTCGTTAGTTGCAGCTGTTACTGTCATCAACTGTGAATGCTAAAGAATACCCATGGTCCTCTATGTACACTGATTATTGGGTGTTTCAATGATCTGGTTATCACAAATTAACAACAGGAACAAACTGGGTGAGGGTGAGGGAACATAACTAAATTGTAAAATTTAAGTGGAGTCTAAGTTTATGTTTAAATAATATTAACGTTTTCTTTTCTTTTTTTTTGTTAACAATAACAAATAAATATGAGAAGTGCCTTTTTTTCCCACTTGAGCCCTTTCTGCTCAAAATGTCTGTGCACGTCCCTGATGATCTGACCAGACGTAGTGTGGATGGAGGAGGTCTGTTGGATTATATTCTGTTGGTTCTTTAGCGTGCTGCGTGTCTCAAGGGATCGTTATTTTTCTTGCAGAACATGCGTCATTTCCATCAGAATGAAGGTTATCACAGGGTCCGTCTGGATCACGTGAACTGGATCACCCCAAACATACTCAGATGTAATCCGCATTGTTTTGGATGTAGTTTGTAGGTTTTCTCAATCTATAATCTTCTGCGTTATAACAACACAATTACACTCTGTAAAACTTACTTTGCAGCATTACTAGAAAAATACTGGAAGAAATGAATCTGCTGAACTGTGAAACGTTTAAGACCTAGTGGAAGAGACGTAGTTAAGAACTACAATCTTCCTAAGTAATCAAACAAACTTACAGTATTTTGTTTTATTCGATCTTTCAGATACTGTCCCATCTAACAGCGTACCGTCGCTTTTCTTCGGCTTTTCACTAGGTTTGTGTCTCATTTCTGTCCTCCCGGTGTTGTCTGTCTGTCGCTGTTGTTTTATTAATCACTATCGTGTTTTCTGATGCTCCAGCATTTTTCTCCGTGTTATCAGCACAAAATCGGTGTCTACACTCCATCTCTCTACTGTTCAATCCCACAGATGTCATGAAGATTTAGTTGGAAGCCAGTGATTTTAGTTCAACGCACGTTCAGTTTATATCATCCAGGAATGACTAAAAAGCAGTAACGAGAAAATCAGATAACAGTATGCAATAGGTAAGCTCACGAAGAAAAAATCAATCTTGCAATAGAATCATGCCTAGGCTGATATCACAATAAAAATACGAGTTTTCCCTCCAAAACGATTCTGTCGTTAAGCAAGAATGGGAGTGTTTATGACAATTGTAAAGACAAGGTGAAATCCTTGGTATATTATTTCTAAGACAAAAATTGCTGCACATTTCCTGTGTGACATGAAATGTCAAAAGCAAAAATGAAGTGCAAAAATTATTAAAAACTAATCCCAAAATCAAATAAATCAATAACTAAATTTGCTTTCTTCATAGTAAACAGAACTAAAGGCTTCATCGTGTATATTATTCTAATCGATTTGGGTTAATCACCAGCAACTTGTGTTCGCAGATTCAACCAAGATGTTGATCCAAACATGTCAAAAAGAAAATACTTTTGGTGTATATGCTATGTGTAATTGAACTTTGTTTATGTTGTTTAGGTTCAAAAAACCTTATTTTCCCACCTACAATGTACATGTATGTTCTCCATCTGATTCCCCGCCTTTCTGAAACTGTACGATAAAGTGTCTTTAACAGAAGCTCTCGTCTGGAAAAGCGAGTGGTGCTGCTAATTGGCCAGCTCTCCAGCTATCATCTATCTGAAGACCTGTGACGGACATGGTTAAATAGCGACCCCTAACCAACCGTGAGCATAGATCACAGTTTAATATAGAATAGGGTTAAAGTGAATTCATTACCGTTTTTTAATAGTAGGGGAGGATTGTAAGATTTGTTTTTCTTCCGAACAAACGCATCACCGCGATTGCTACGAGGCCTTGTTTCACCTCCCACCGAGTGCCCAGTGTTGAGACGAAGCTTTTCTTTGATTTGATGGACGCAAAATAATCTTTTTAAATTTATTCAAGACTGTCTGATTTTGGACTGGATTCAATACAACAACAAAACGCAGCGAATCGGCCAGATAAAGACAGCTTGAAGATAAGCACTGACACTTTTTAGATAAATACCTCGGTACAGATACTGGAATGTCGTCTTCAAAAAGAAAGTCCAATATCACGTAGTATGGGGAGCTTGGTGGGATCTAAAAGTAGGTTATGGCCTAAAAGTTGCTTCAATTATTTGGGTGGAACTAACCGCGGTGGGGTTAAGCAATTTAGTCGCGACAGCAACGAAACACCCGCTAGAAGGCTATTTAACCTGCAGTTACTGACACTGTAAAAAAAGATATAGGGGCAGTAGGTATGATAGTTTATTAGTATTCTGAAAAGTTGTTGTAGGACGCTAATTTATTGGACCTATCGAACATTTTGGATCAATAAGGCAAGAAAAAAGATCACTTTTATAAGGTAAATACATAAGAGTACGATCGTAGTGTACCATCTGGATTCAAAGATAAAAGCTTGTTCATAGGCCCACTTACAACGGATAAATAGTATAATCCAACTTTTCATTGAGTTACAGAAAAATATGAATTCAATAATTAAGAGCCTGCAATATAATGGAATATTAATGTTGTTAAATGCATTTTAAGAATTCGAAAATATCATTTGTTTTTCGTCCGTTATTTATTAATAAATCATTTATTTTGTTTATTTCAATTGCCCTAACCCCAGCAAAACATTTATGGTGACTGTGTGGGCCAGATGGGCTGAATTTTATCATCAGTCCAGCCTTCATGATTGTACTCTTCTAGGGCCAGAAAGAACACTCGCATGTAAAAATAAACAACAATTTCTATGTAAAAGCCTTCCTATCAAGGAGTGTATAGGCGCAAAAGTTGTTGCTTGGGGCGGGATCTGAAACCTTTTGCTTAATGAGCTATCATATATCATGATGTAGATTTGGGTAGTTATTATTTTAACGTGTTGTAGCCTAAGGAATATTGGTTAGTGTGTTCTAACCATTTGGTAAATCAATCGTGTGGTGGAGATTTGATTTAGCAAGCAAAACAAAACACAAACCAATCGTAAATCCTGGGCGTATAAAACCGTTGATGGGACAATGTCCAGAAGCTAATCATATGAAGGGGGGGCCCTGGGATGTGGGTGGCTATAGCCCCTAAGGGCCCTAATGTGTTTATAGGCTGGCCTTGTTATCAGAGTCAGATTTCACTTTAAGATGTGGCTAGGAGCTTTCCTTTCTTGAGGTGTTACAGCTGTCGTTGAGATAGATAAATCCCTGAATTGCAAGCCTAAAGGTCTCGAATCCAAAGAGTATATTTTTATAAAAAGTTAAGACTCGTTCCACCAATAGCCCCACCCTAAATTACTGGGCTCGTTCATAACACGCCCCGCCTGATCCTACGTCCTATGTGGAAATAATTTTGCATAACACCTGGGACGACGCCAAGGCAAGTCTGCCCGAATAGGTTTTCACTCCAAGAAGTAAAGGGATACTGTTGTATTCTGCGCGTTGCCGCTTAAGCACAGGCCAGCACACTGTTGTTGAATACCATGTGTGAATAATTTTCGTTGTGAAAGCTCGACCTACTTTGTGTGTTGGTCTTCCAAAGAGACCCGGACCTAGAACGCGAGTGCTAAGGTTTGGTCTTTACAACACTTTCCAGAACATCTTCACCCAATTGTGCAGATGTGGTGGCAAACATATTGTATGGAGGACTGTTTCCTGACTAGGAAGACGATGGCTACAATGCCGGCTGTTCTGTGCACTCACAGACTGTAGTACGTTTGGGGGTTTATTTTTAAAGAATTTTTCGGTGGTTTGTGCTCTGGAGATAGTAAAGACGCGTTGTTGTTTCTGTTCATTAGTTCATCTGAATCACAAATGCAGACGGAGGGTATTATTATAGGTTTTACGTCAAAAAGAGCGGCGCCGATGTGCGCTCTAGGGGGGGGCGACACGCAACGTGCAACAAGCTCCCCACATACACATCGAACAGAATACCCGTAATACGAGCAGGTCAGTATAGACTAATTGTGGTCCCCACTGGAGTGGGCAATCAAACTGCCGTCCCGGATATGTATTAATGGAGAAGGAATTTGGGTGAAATAGGTGTAGTTTGAAATCTCAGTCCCTTGTTAGAACGCCCTCCGGGACACCGGCGCACAGGACTTGGAGTACTGAATGCGGGCTGTAAAACCCGTCCAAAGTCTCGACCTTGAAAGGGTTTCCGTCACACGTCACCAACGCAACCGCGAGTGCTGGCCAAGAGTCAGAAGTCACACCTGGCGACGGGTGGCCGACGATGACTGTAGGTAAGGAAGCGAGAAACAAGAAGACGTTTCGGAAAGCCGATACATAGTAGGAGAAAACAAGAAAGGACAAAGATGGGAAAAAATATTTTTAACGCCTAAAACCGGGCTAAACACAGAGGCATAAAATAATTACCCCACTATATGACAAGCAAAGATGCAGGTTCGTTATGAGCAGGCAAGATGACCCCTGAAAGCAACAGTCGTTGGTGTCAATCGGACTGGTAAAGAAAGATTGGCAAGCAGTGGGGTACACCGTCCCTAAAGCTTTTTTCGCGCCAAATGGGTTCCCTAAGAAATAAAATCAAGATCATTTTAATGCAACTATGAGCAATATGTGCACCCGGGATGATGTAGAAGTAACAAAAAAATACTATTTAATCTCAACTGCCTGTACTTCTGATCTAGGCTGTAAAATCAAGAAATCATAAGAATGGGCATGCAGCGGGTGACTTGGGTGGGCCGAATCCGGGTACCCAAAGAGCATTTCTTTTGCATGCAAACCCTAGAAAAGGCTAAAAAAGCAGAAGGACAAGAGAACAAAAGAAAAGGAAACGAAAAAAATGACAGTGAAGAAAAAGGAAAATACAGAGGGTAAAAAATTCTTACTACTATCTTTGCCAAGTTGTATTTTTTGACATTTCTATTTCACAGTACAGTAATAGCTTAAATATTGAATAATAAAAACTCTTAACAAAAAATGAAATATGAGTGTTTTAATCACCTTGTGTTGAGCTGAAGAGAAGAAACGTCCATCACAACTCTGAGATCCCTGCTGATGTGCTGTCTGAGCTTCAGGGGGATTTATATATAATGAGAAGGTGTGCATTGAACAGCAAAGGGCTTCGATTCCGAGAACTGAAAGTTTCTGATATTCTGCGAAAAACTAAATAATACTCAGACTCTGATTCTCTGCGAACAGCAAAGGGCTTCAATTCTAAGAACAGGACACATGCCAAAATGGAAAAGGCGGTGGTTTTGACTGAAGTTTGTCTTTGATTGGCTGCTTGTGTGTTGTTTGTGCTACAATTGAACTGCTCTGTTACCACAAATGTCACTGCAGAGCTAGAACTTCCTCCTCTCTACTAAAGTATAACACCTGCATTATATTCATCTGAAAACCAACAACACCACTAAGACCTTACAATGACTGTTCCTCTGACTGATGGCTAATATAATCATGATATTGTAGTTTAATTGAATGATGTACAAATGACTGAAATAAAATAAACTCTAGCATTATCATTATGGTGCTGGATGGCACGTCCAGATAAGTTTTGCCTAACTAAGTCAGTCTTACAAACAGAATGGATGCTGCATTCATTTAGAATATGGTGAAAAGATGAGTAATGAATGCATATACAATAAACAGTATGGAAGGATACAAAAACATATGCACCTTACTTTGCAACACAGAAGTGATTTTCTGTGAATGTGCAAGACTTCAGATTCATCAGCTGCAATATGGAAATAACTAAGATTAAAGTGTCTTAAACGGTAAAACAGTTTACACTACAGACCAGTGTATTTATAATTATGACAATTCATTAAAATAACATTGCAAAGCAATACATCATGTTTTCTTAAACTTTCTCAACTCTGGCCCTTGAGGTCCACTTTCCTGCAGAGTTCAGCTCTCACACCTGAACAAGCCGATCAGGTTCTTCAGGATCACTAGAAACCTTTTGATCACGGTTAGAGCTAAACTCTGCAGGATCCCGAGGGCCAGAGTTCAGAGCCTCTACAATACAGCAGCAGTTTTTGCAATCTCAGGCAGCATAACGAGCTGTTTTGTGCAACTAAAAATAAGCCAGATACATTCAGTTTACAAACAGCCATGAACACACTTCTGTTAGAAATATCTGTTTGTAGATTGAATGTATCTGGACTCCTCCAGTTATTTTAGAATATATTAAATTAATCACAAAATACAGGAATACGAAAACACACATGGTAAACGAAAATGCATGAAATATAAGGCAGAGCAAATTGAAACAAATATTTAGTGTGATTCAGATGCAGATCAAATGTTCATGGTGTGAAAATGATCAGAGTAAAGTGCAGCAGCTACAGTTCAATAAAACACTGACCTGAGAAAGAAACGGTTCATGAGTCTGTTTGTTTGTGATCAGATGAGTCTGTAGTCTGGAGTGATGGAGTCTGTGATGATGAAGATGAAGATGATGATGATGATGTTCAGATCTTCAGCCGCTGGTCTCTCAGTGATGCTGTTTGTTCTTGAGAACATCTGAAGGGTTTTGACGTGAGGATCTCACCTCAGCTTTTATGTCAGAATAAAACGTTGCAGTCCCGTCTTGATCACATTGACTAGAAATCCAAATAGTACTGTATATAGATACCCAGCCAAAGTAACAGGAAAGGGTGAAACGTAAGTGTTGTGGTGCAGTTTAGATGTGGCCTAATTGCGCATGGGTAATCAGTCAAGGGAGCAGAGCCAGCGTTATGAGTGAGTGACGTGACATGTGGCCAAGTATGGTGACCCATACTCGGAATTAGTGCTCAATTGAACCCAATCGCAAGTGTGCACACACACAGCAGTGAACACACACACACCGTGAACACACACCCGAAGCAGTGGGCAGCCATTTATGCTGCGGTGCCCGGGGAGCAGTTCGGTGCCTTGCTCAAGGGCCTCAGTCCCTGCCGGTACGAGACTCGAACCCGCAGCCTTTGGGTTACGAGTCTGAGTCTCTAACCATAAGAGAGTCGGACTTCCCCGTATATACAGCATTATGAGATTGCCGTTTTGAATCCTCCTGTGAAAGGTTATTTCTTTGTGTATTTCACAAAATATTGTTTTTTTTTCTGTTTAAATTCATCTAATTTACATTGTATTAAAAAAAAGGTTACGTGATGCGTGATATGCTCCGATGAAACAGAGTTCATAATTTTTTCCCTCATAACCACGAACTCGGTTGAGTCATAGTTTAAGATCATTCAGTTTCATCATTAGTAGATTTACTCTTAAAAGCATTCAGAGTGATGTTGTGATGTGTTATTTTATTGAAAAGATGTGTTGAAAATGCCACCGTATATGCGTAATGTTGATTGCGTCGTTTAATTTACTAAGTGCTTTTTGCTTAGTCACAAATTCATGTTTATACTGCTTTATTAATCAGTATTTCTGCACGAAACTGAGTTTATGAGAGATTTCACATGTAAAAACTCAAGTTTAATGTGACACCATCTATTATGTGTTGATAGGAGAAAATAATTTCCTATGAACATTATTCATGGTACAACAGAGTGAAAATCATTTTATTAGATGCAAATCTGTAGAAAGAGGTCTTGTAACTTTGCACGAGTTCAGTGTTTGAAACTGATTACAATATGTATGTGCAGATTGTTTTTTTTCCTTCCCGTTTCCCTGTGGTCTACGATGCCACGGGGTTGTTGGATCAAAGATGGTGAGCCAGTGAAACTCCGGAGAAGAAATATCGCAAGCAGTGAAGTTTTCTACGAGCGATCTCTCAGAGATTTCTAGGATCTTCAGTCTCCACTGAACTTTTTCTTGAGTGAACCTACACAAGGATCAGATAAGAACTTTTGATCATATTTACTACCCGGGTAGATATTGACGAAAATACTATTTTTCAGTTTTTTTTTTATGGGCCCAAGTTTTTTGTTTATATACTATTATTGAACTAATTGTATTTTCCTTTTACTTGATCAAATTGCACTTTCATATTCTAAAAGGAATGGTGCAATAAAACTGTGCAGTTGTTAAATATTACTCACGTGTTGTGGTTGTGATTCACAAATACTGCTTCCTAGAACCTAGGTCTTGAATTGTTGTGGTTCTATTATCTTTTAGCTGGAATTGAGTGGAATCGCTACATATATATAATCTTTATAATATCATGAATGTCTTCTGAGCTGTAATGCTGCTGATCTCCAGTAGAGAGATCACTTCACTGTCTGCCACTCAGTCACCTGATCATGATCTCCTCTGAGAAGTGAAAACAGTGAAAAAATAAAACAGAAGTATGTTTCAGAAACACTTTGACTGGTTTAATATTGCACAGATGATATGAAGGTTGGAGTAATGGCTTGCAGATCTCGAGTATTACATGCATTTGTGTTGTGCTTCGCTGTAAAATGTGATAGTGGGGTGAATATTTAAAGTTTCAGAAAAAAACAGTGTAATATGTAAATATAAATAATGTATTTTTAGTTTATTCTCAGAAAATTGAATACTTATACATCTAGCATTAACTCTAATGGTGGATAAAACACAGTGTCAGCTTCAAAAATGATAATGATTAGCCAGATACTATTTTAGACATGTTTACAATGTATTTTTAACAGTATAGATAAGTCTGTCTACATGACTGTCACAGCTGGTTGCATTAAGGGATCACACGACTAAAGAAAGTGACTCTGGAACAGACTTTAATGATAAATACTTGTAGAACAGAAAGAAACACAACTAAACTAATGTGTAAACAAAGATGAACAGACACTAATGGAGAACTGCGAATTTAAATGCATGGATGCAACGAATGGAATAGAGATAATTAGTAAACACCAACGGAATGACTAATGAATTCAACAATCAAAAATCTAACTAGAAACTGGGTCAAATGAGGAAGACAGACAGACAAAGCATACATTTTACAACGTCAAGTTAAAGCTGCCTTCGTGTTGTGTTTTAAACTCAAGTTTAACATACAGTAACATAGCTACAGTAATAACAGTGATTACAGTAGTGATTACTGTAAAACAATCAAATTCTGAAAAAACTAATATTTACAAATATCAAATACATTCACAGACATTCAGATTATATGAACTTTGCAGTTCTGAAGTGCAAGAACCAACCAAATGTATGCAACCTTCAATGCATTACTGTAATTGAAGTGCATTCACTTATGAATACTATGCATACTAATATGGAATAATGCATAATATCCTAAAATCTACTAAACAAAACCAAACGAAGTCAGAAATTCAAGTGTTTTAAATATGTCCAAATATGATCAAACACTGAACAATGAGCCATTTTACGTTATGGTTAAAAAAAAGAGCAGTTTAGTCTAGGGCTGCGTGATAAATCAAAATAAAATCTAAATATTGCTTAGTGCGATCATCTTGCGTTCATCTGAATACACAAGCTTAGGATGAACTGGTCAGACAAAAACACACAGACGGACTCATTTCCCAGTTCTTCAAAAGTGTGCAAATATGTATATACAGTTCCAAAAAACACATCCAAAACTATAATCCGAAAGGAAATAAAGTTATTTTTGGTAGCTGACAAGAATGTAAATGGTCCCGCCAAATACAAAAATCTCCAACCATGTTTCTCATCATCTTCTTTTTCTTCATCATTTCCTCCTCCATCTTCTTCTTCATCATAATTTTTCGGTGGATAAAGTCTTGTGCATTACCACCGCCTTCTGTGAGCTAATAAGCACATTATTAGTTTTTGCTGCTTTCTAAAAAAACACTGTGTCAGAACTGTCTGTGAAACATCAGATTTCTACATCTATAGTTTTCATGTTATTAGATTTTTAACAAAAATGTAATTTGTACCAAGGGGGCGTTTCAGGGGCACTGCTAGCAATTTTGGGCCCTATGAAAGAATATGAGATTGGTCCCCTACCTCACCAAACATGGCCCAACTATTGGGACACTCCCTTAAAGAACATGTTTGACTACTTTAGTAATTTCCATGAGTACAAATCTTAATTTTTAAGCATATAATGATATTCTAGGGAATTTTGTGCTTCTAATTTTATAGCAACAGTTTAGACGGGATCCTTTTCTATTCTAACATGACAATGCTTCTGTGTATAAGGCAAGGTTCAAAAATAAATGATTGATTGAAAATCAATTGAATCAGTTGAAACTCATCACCAAACACCAATGACTAAATGTATTTGGACACCCCCTTCTTTAGAACAGAAAAAAGCACTCCAAAACTGTGGCAACAAAGATGGAAACATAATTCATGTATTTAAAATTTGTATTTTCAGTTTTGGAAGTGTCTAAAATGACTTTACCCATATGTACAAGTCATTGGTGTTTTGTGATGAGTTTTTGGCTCTAGGTCTGCATTTAAAGTCACACCAGACGTGTTCAGCTGGCTTTCTGCAGACCAGTCAAGTTCCTTCACACTGACTGAATCAAATCTTTTTTTTTTTCTTTTTTACATTTTATCCTAAATAATAAATAGGATACCCCATATTTTGTCATGACAAGCTCACACGCTTCCTGCTGCTGCTCTGTGTAAGCAGATTGTGAATTTGTAGATTTTCTGTATCAAACTAAAATGTTTTTAAAAGTGCGACTGACCAAATTGTCCGGCTCGGTTTGCCCCCCCTCGAAGACATCTCTAATTTGACAGTTTACCATCTGATCGCACTCAGTGACTCTAGGCTACATAGGACAGGACGAAACCATGTAGTGAATGGAGGGAGATAATTTAGCTGGAAATGCAGAAATAAGCCATAATTTAGTTTTATTTGTAACTCTTTGGTAGATAAATTTATAATTTCCATTACATTACTACCACTACTGTTACTACTAATAAAACAGATCTCTGGGGGCCCCAAAAGTGCGTGGCCCTTAGAATCGTCCTAACTCTCCCCCCTTAGCGGCGCCCCTGGTGGAGTGAAATGGGGTTGAGTGGTCTAACCATATCTCACCTCATCTGTGAATGTCTCTCTGAGAATCATCAAACTGAATCTCCGCAGGTCTGTCTGAATCATGAGAAACTGGAAATCACAAACACAAAGATCTGATTATTTTCATACGGTTCATATGGATAAATGTTCAGGATCAGTTTTACTAGTGGTAAAACTAGTCAAGGCATTTGACGCAGGAACCGATCACTGATATATTAACATATTTACCAATCACCACTATTTTATTTTTAAAAGATCAGATCAAGACTTTAAGCTCTTAAGTGTCCCCTGGCACACTTTTAGAGTTAATATGCTGCACAAAATGTTTTTCCATTTAAAACAGTGGCTGAATGGAGTACTTCTGAAATTCAGATAATCATGAAACAGTTGAAGATGAAAGACATGTAGGTACTGTCACACTGTCATATATTAAAGACAGTGGCCCCCACGCACTGCTGGGGGCCCCGCGATAACCTCCTCATGCTGAGTTGCGTCGTATGTGTCGAAGATAGCCAGGGATCAAAAATTGGCAATATTAAGAGGATTTATCATTTCCAATTATTTAGCCTGTACATTCTTCTTATTATATAGGCCGATTATTGTTATTATGAAGTTACTTTTATTAAATTACAATTAATTTGCCCCACAATAATTTCATAGCGCATCACTGCATGACACGCTGTGAGGATAATTAAAGCTATTATAGGAATATTAAGGGAATAATCTAAGACAGTTATATATATATGGTTAATGCAGCGTCAGATGCCCAAAGCGCCGTCAGTTTTCACTTTCTGTATAGTGAATTGGCTGAGATTAAAGGGGTCATATGATGCTTTTTCAAGTTTTCCTTTCTCTTTGGATTGTTACAAGCTCTTGGTGCATAAAGAAGATCTGTAAAGTTGCAAAGACTAAAGTCTAATCCAAAGAGATATTCTTATAAAAGTTAAGACTTGTCCACGCCCCCTAAAACGCCTCGTTCTAACACGCCCCCACATGTCTACATCACTATGTGGGAAGATTTGCATAACGCTGCCCAAATGTTCACGCAAAGAAAGAAGGCGTAACTTTTATTCTCGCTGTAGTATTGTTGCTGCCGCGCCCAATCGCGCCCGCACGCCCGGGGCCGTCATGTTGTGAAGGCGCCGTGTTTCGTTGTGAAAGCGAAACTACTTTGTTTGGTCTTCCAAAAGAGGACACGACTAGAAATCAGTGGTTAAGTTGTATTTACAACACTGTTCCAGATCCGTTCAACCCAAATATTCAGATGTGTGCACACATTTTATGGAGGACTGGACGAGGACTGTTTTCCCCTTAAAGAACCAGTAGCCTACAAATGCGTCTGTGGCACAAAGTTTCTATAAAGTGTCTCACTGACTCACAGCCTGTAAGTACGTTTTCATATTTGCCACTGATGATTCAAACGTGAGTTTTGGGCAGTGTAGAGTAGGGCTTGTTGTTTGTCATTTCTCCGATCACAAATGCAGACATGGTTTTATGTTTACGCGGCGCGATGCAACGCGTAAAAAGACAGTATAAGTCATTATAATCAGTAGTTATGTCCCCACTGGATGCAACAAATGCCTCGTTTTTAATGGGTTTTAATGTTTTTCTCTTCTAGTGATGTCCGGATCGCGAACAAATCGTTCTATTTAACCGGATCTTCTTCGTGAACCGGTCGAACCACATACATGTGGGCATCCAGGGAAATGAGAAAGTAGACAGACTGTCAAAAGAAGCAACAACAAAAAGAACATGTTGACGTCAAAATTAAACGATCAAAAACAGAAGGGAAGAGTTTAGTGTGGAAAAAGAATGCAAAGATGGCCGCAGCAGTGGGATAATGATATCAAAGGCAGACATCTGTACATGATACAAAATATGATAGATATGGAAAGTAAGAATGGAAATAAAAGGAAGGAACAAGTCATAATAAATAGACTGAGGATTGATTGGACATTGCAAGCTAAACAAAACTCTTCATGTTATAGGAAAACACCCGACAGGACTCTGTGATGAATGTCAGGAGGAGGAATCAATTAAGTGCTTTAATTATGTACATGCGTGTAGGTTAAGCACATGTGTCTCACAGTGGCTCCGTTCACAGTAGTTCCACAGGAACTGTTATCATTTACACGTGTGTGGAGCGTCTCAAACTCCATCTCTGCATGTTGTTGTGAGTTTGGGTTTATTATAACGTTCATCTGGGAACGCAACGTGCGCCATTTCATCAGATTTGTAAGGTAAATCATTTATAAATCTACGCAAACACAGGAGAATACATCGCGGTTTCAAAATAAAAGCTCAAACCCTCACTCTGAGTTTACACGTTTTGATGTCCACATATTCTTTTGGCTATAGCATTTCTGTCCTAAAGAAATGGCCAAATATTAAAGATTAAGTGGACATTTGAATGAAATGGTGCTTGGTCAATATTAAACAAGGATTAGATCGCACAGTAATGTGTAAAAACAATCGTCAGGCCGTTGGCGCCCCCTGTGGGCCTTTGTTGTAATGCGTAATGTACATTAGCTCGATTGTTTATAATACATTATGTATTTTAACAGTTTTGTTCAATAAAACCATATGATTTCTTGCTTTTGATACTTTATTTGAACTAATTATTATTGCCTCATTGCTATTATATATGTTTTTTTAAGTAATTTTAAAGGCTATTGTTCACTTACATCTATTTTTATTACCACAAAAAAAAAAATTATAATTATAGGGCCCTATGAAATCCGTTTTATTTCCAAATTCAGTTTCTTTCCATTTTCATTTTTCTATACTCGGTTTTAATGGTTAAATTAAATTGTATTAATCAAAAAGCCTGTCTAATTAATTGATTGGTTAATTGTTTTACATTCTGTTTTCCATTATTTTCTGGATTCCATTTTAATGGTTCCATTAAATTTTAATAATCAAAAGCATCTCCAATTAATTGATTTTATTATTTATTATAATATTTTTTTCAGAAATACTGCACAATTACATTTTTTTCTCCTAAATAAATTCTGGTAAATAAGATTTCTGGTAAATACTCCTTTAAAAAGTGTGTTTTATTATAACTGTATTAGTAGTAGACTAGAAAACGTGGACATGTTGTCATTCTTACACTACAATACTGAACTTTGATTTCAGAGATCTGGACTCTGAGATGGATGCACTTTACTTTTGCTTTAAAAAAAGGATTTCATAGAAATTTGGATTTCATTTGGTTTACTAAAATATAGTTTAATAAAATATTCTTAAGTTAAATTGTTGATTTTTTGTGGGAAATTCATCTTTTTACATTACATTGCATTGCCCTGCTGGTTTAAAACATAAATAGTCCCAATACTGCGAAGCAATAACCCTCCCAACCCCTCGGACGTTTTTTCAGCGTTTTCCCCCGTTGCGCCACTGATTAAAGATCATAAACACTCACAGTTTGGTGCGTCTCTATTAATGCTGCTCCGTCTGACTCGTTTCTTGCTCGGTTTCTCTTCTGTGTCTCGTCCTCTTTGCTGGTCATTTCGTGATTCCTGCAGTTTGTGATGCTCCACAGATCTTCTGACATTCATTTCTGTTGCAAAATGTACTATTTAGAGTTAAAAATGAAGTTTGATCATTATTTATTTTATTTTGCACAATGATTCCACTGCTGCTCTGAGATCTGCTGTTGTGTCTGAGATTGAGCGCTTTATACACTCTCACCAGACTCAAGTCAGGAACCTGACACTCACGTTTCCTGTGACAGGAAGTCCTACACAAACTCATTTCAGGAAGTCGAACTGACAGTCGATGTTTCCTGTTTGAAAGTCATACCCCATATTAAGGGCGCGAAGCGTGCAAAACACAAATAGTACTCCAATGCATCTGCCAGCCGCGCGCAAAAGCTGAGCTGATCAGTCCATGTACTGTAGCTTCTGTTACTCATAAAATCCCCAGAGCAGCACTGACAGCACGTTTCTGTACAATTGAAACAATATTTTATACACTTTTAAATATACTCCTCATCATACATAGAAAATACACTTATTAATTATTTAAAATATAAGATCGATATATAATGAATATATACAAAATGTATTTATAATGTATTGCCCACATATTTTTATAGATTCAATAATATATTTCAAATGTATCGTGATTGTTAACATTCCCTTTATATGATATACTTAATTACATGTTTATGGTGTCTTTAAATAGTACAACCAAGTACACTATTACTATGTCATTATAGTAGCACTTTTTCCACATTAAAATATAGCACTTAAAGTACTTTATGCTAAAAGTATACTTACTGTTAAATTGTGAATTTTGTACACATCTAAACACATATGAATGAATAATTCAATCGTGCTATTAGTGCATTTATAGTAGCCTAAGCACAGTAACCTATAGTTTTACTTAATTTCTACTGTATTTTTCATGAAAATCCAAATAGAACTTAGTGATGTTATATATAAAAATCC